>BJCM01231961.1:0-28943 GCA_018326385.1 Flaveria bidentis
ATGTTACATTAACTAACTTAAATAACATAACAAATAATATTATGGAACAAAATATCCTAATAAGTTGTTCCACCACATATGCAATTTATTTAGAAAACCCATTTTCTAAATTGGTGTAGATATTTGATTGAATGATCATATCATCAATTAAATACCAATTGGTGTTTGCTAAGCTTGTTATTGGGTATAACCCGACTTGGATCACAACGTACTAACCGCATAAATATTCTAGGTGTCTTGGGCATAAAGAATCCTACATCATGTGCGATAATAATGAAAATGTTTTAACGAATGGAAGGTAATGCAATGTCTTTATAAAAACTAGAACTCACTCAAAAACACTGACTTTTTATGCATTTTCTAGTTGGCAGGTGAGCATTGCTGAGGATGGCACGGGGTAGCTACTTGGCATTTTTGGATGACATTCTTTTGTTTAATGTTTTTGCATTGTAATGCGAACAAATGAAATTGTGTAACGAATGTTGTATTATTTTGCAAAAACATTTTTAATGAAAATGTTGTTTTTAATGTTTCCAGTGTAACGTTTATTTCAAGTTAATGTAATTATATGTTTTATGAGAGATGATTGGCCAGCTGTAAGCGTCACGGGAATGGGGCCTTACAGCATATATGAAGAGAAACTATAAATCAGATGATGAATAGATATGTTCAACTCACATCTGAAATGTCAACTTTAGGAGTCAAAAATGATCTTAAAGACCTAGATAACAGACTCCTGAATGCACTTCTATCTTCATGGAAACAAACTGTAACCGTGCTAAAGCACACTGAAAAGTTTCCTATGGATCTTGATCTTCTCATTGCTAAGATTAAATCTGTGGAAATTGATGAGAGTTCAAGAAATAATGATAGATCTGCTTCAACATCTCAATACAAGTATGTTGCTTCTCCAGCAAATACTGTAGAGAATGCCTTTCTTGCCAAAAATGATGCTACTCCTGAAGATGAGGGTGATCTGTTCGTGGGAGCTGGATTTTTCACTAGTACCCCAGTCTATTCAACTCAGCCACAAACACAGTCTCCTTCAAAATATAATCTGCCTAAAACACATAATGAGACTCCATCATTTAACTCTACTAATCCTAGTAAAGTTAAAGATGTTATAAATATCCTGTTACAGGATGAAGAGTCCAAAACTGCATTTATAGCTTTTATGGCAAGCTTCCAAGCCTATCAGGGTAGTCATCTAACTCAAACTAATTTGTTTTTGCAGGATTTATTTAAGATGGATCCTGATGACGTAGAAGAGATGGACCTTAAATGGCAAATGATGATGATTGCTTACAAAACACAAAAACACTCACATGTCAACATTTGCTACAAGCCTAGTGCCAATAAAAAGTTGGCTTTGACAAGTAAAAGTCAAGATGTTTCAATTGCAACAGTGTTGGCCATTTTTCAAGAGAATGTAAAGCTCTATGAACTCAAAGAGGGAATGGTCAAAGCAGTTCAAATAATCAGAGACATCAAAATCAGACTCAAAAGACATTCTTGAAACCATATCAGAGTCTAGTTGTAAGCATAAAAGATGGTTATGACTAGAGTGCATGTGCTGAACAATTTACAGTTGATCTTACTTCAAGATTAGCATTCATTTCTGAAATGAACGAAGATTGGTCTGAAAATAAAGATTCAAAATCTGATGAATCAGAGAATGAGACAAACTATGACTGGAGTGACAAATCTGATCCAAAGGAGGACATAGAAGAAATTGCACTTATGGCAAAGTCTGAACAACCAAAGGTTGTAAACTCTACATCTGACACTAAGTCTTCAAGTCCATAACCTGAAATTCAAACTAAAGTAAGAGAAAAACTATGCACAAAAGCATGTTTTGAACAGGTTGAACATTTATAGAAATTACTCATTCAAAATATGTGATAAATTGAAGCAAGAAGAAACAATGCACAAGAAACTAAAAGATGATCATAAAATTGTTGATGAAAAAATCATGTCACTTCAAGAAAGTTGGGACAAAACTCTAAAAGAACATGAAATAGTTAAGAAACAGCTTGAAGAAATGACAAAAACACTTGAAAAAGAAAAACTGGCACATCTTGCAACTCAAGTTGTTTTGGATAAAGTAAAAAGCTCAAATATCATAGTTGAGCAACTGGTAAATAGAAGAAAGGATAAAGATAAAATAGGGTTAGGTTTTACACATGAACCTATGCCTGAATCAATCTCTAATACTTTACCAGAAAATTTCAATACTCATGACCATTCACTAGAAAGTAAAGCTAAACTAAAAGAATTTCAAGAGAAGAAAAATCTTGATCAAGAAACTGTTGAAAGTAAAGTTGAAAAAATAAACATTCAAATATTCGAGGAGCAAGATTCAAAAAAGATTAAGAATGGCCATCCAATTAAAGTAAAATCTTATGAACCTCGACTAAAGAATAAACAACTATTTGTTCCAAAAAGTGAATGTGTCATAGAGAAGCGTCAAATTGACCAAAAGAATGACAAATCTTATGTGATCAATATCAAGATGAAAGGAAAGTGTCAAGAAGAAAAATCATACACTATGTCTTTAGATGATTCAAGCTCAAATGAATTAACTCAAAACAAAGCTTGTAAAAAAGAATCTTCTCAAGATTCAATTAAGCCACAAATCACTAAGAAGTCATCAAGAAATCAAAGAAGAAGAAAACCAACTCCAAAAGTTAAAAAGTCTGAACAAAACAACAAATCAAGTCAAATTAAACCTATAAAGTTTGTGTCAGCAGGAACTTTTGACATGAACACTATATCTGAAACAATATTAAAATCAAAGATCAAATCTAACTCTGATCTGAAAACGGGTTCAGGTCCTAAGTCTTCCGCTGTTCAAAATAGATTTGTATCTAATGAGTTAAAGAAATATGAGAGTGTTCAAAAGCAAAATCCTAAAATTATAAAGACCAAACTCACACAACAAAAACAAAAGCTTAACCAATCTACTCCTAAATCTAAACACAGATCTAATGTGGCCTCTACATCCATGATTAAGCAAAGGTTGTTTCAAAAGCCACAAAAATACTATGATATATGTGACATGTACAATCATAACACATCTGAGTGTTATTTTAATAAATACTATCACCTATGTGATATGACAAATTACAACATAATTGATTGTTATTTTAATAAATACTATGCATTGTGTGATGAAAAGAATCATAATACAGAGGAATGTTACTTCAGGAAGAACTCACCTAGAAAGGATTTTGATAACCAAGGATATGCTAATCCAAAGTTTCAAAGAAATCATTATAATGGATTTCAAAATCTATCAAAAACACCTTCTCTGGGTTTGAGATCTTTCAGAAGAATCAGTTTTGATTATGATAATCAGTATAACGTCAGATCACAACAGTATAATCAAGAACTATTTGTTCCACGCTTAGTGAGAATGAAAAATGAAACATATAATAAGAAATTTTTTTATAATGTTTCAAACAATGGTTCAAAATTTCTTGATGATGATCTTGAAAACAGATTTAATGTTTTAAAAACAAAACAAAGAAAAGATAATCAAAATGTTTTCAAAAGAGGAGTTGAAAATCATAAATTTCAAAAGAAACTTGATATAAACTAACTCCATTTCAAGCAGTTTACCATCTTAGATAAATTTGGAAAGCCCAAGATCATTTGGGCTTCGGTTACTAACTCATCTAAAAAATCTTTGAATGCATGTACGCCCGTGGAGACCGTAAACACATGGTATGTTGACAGTGGGTATAGTCGGCACATGACAAGCAATCAAGCCTTCTTCAAGATTTTAAGCTAAAAGATGGTACACATGTGGCGTTTGGTGAGATTCAGGTTGAAAGATAACCGGTGAAGGAACGGTATCTAACGGAATAACAAGTTTTGACAAAGTAAACTTTTGTGAACAATTGAATTTCAATCTTTTGAGTGTTTCACAAATATGTGATAAATTGTACTCTACTTTATTTGATAATTCTTTTTGTTATATCTTAAATCCAGGATTTCAGATGAGCAAAGAGTGGGTTGTTGTCAAAGCTGTTCGAGATAAAGATGTCTACAAACTAGACATGTATCAAGTTGATCCATCTACAGAAACAACCTGTCTCATTGCTCGTGCATCTAATGATGAAAGTCATCTTTGTCACAGATGTCTCGGTCATACAAACTTCAATAACATGAATAAGCTTGCAACAGGAAATCATGTTATTGGAATTCCTTCAAAGAAGTTCGCAGCATCAGACCTCTGCAAAGCATGTTTGAAGGGAAAACAACATAGAGCATCTTATAAGACCAAACAAATAAACTCAAACTCAAAAACTTTACAAATGTTACGCATGGATCTATTTGGTCTTGTAAACATATAGAGTATCGGGAAGAAATCGTATTGTTTAGTCATCATTGATGATTATACATGATTTTCTTGGGTTTTCTTTCTTCATGCTAAATCTGAAACAACTGATCTTTTAAAATAATTTATCATTAAAGTAGAAATAAATTAGATCAAAAAGTTAAAATAATTAGAAGTGATAATGGAACCGAATTCAAAAACGCTAATATTGATAATTTTTTTGCATAAAAAGGAATACTCATCAGTTCAGTGCTCCTCGAACTCCACAACAAAACAAAGTTGCAGAAAGGAAGAATAGAACACCGATTGAAGCAGCTCGTGCAATGTTAGCTGACGCAATGATTCTTATCACATTCTGGGATGAAGCAATATTAACTGCCTGTTTTATTTAAAATCATACTCTGTTGGTTAAGGACAAACAGAAAACTTCTTATGAGTTAATGTTTGGAAGGAAACCCAATATTGATTTTCTTAAATCTTTTGGATGTCCTGTTTTGATATTAAGTTCAAATGACCATCTAGGCAAATTTGATTCAAAGTCTGGTGATGCATTCTTTCTTGGATATTTGTCCGCTTCGAAAGCTTATAGAGTTTATAACTCTAAGACGAATGTTATCATTGAAACGTTCAATGTTAAATTCATTAAAAAATATTTTCCATTAGTTGAAAATGTTCCAAAGTGGTTATTTGATTTAGACTCATTAACAAATTCATTTAATTCTAATCTATTTTAATATTCATGTGTCAACAGAAAACAAGCAAGATATCATGGAACCTTCAGTGAGGATTCTGATTCCGATGATATGGATGATACAAGTCCAGATTATCCATTTTCTCTTTTGCAAGAGATCCTCTATTCTCTACAGAGAATCTTGAGCAACAACATCATAAGCAACAACATCATGAGCATCAACAAGTTTCTGAAGATTCTGATGTTTCTCAACCTACTCCTAATGATGGACCAGAAATTCACCATCCTAAGTCTGGAACCTCATTTGTATCCGGAGATAACCATCCTGAGTCTGGAACCTCATGTTAATGAAAAGTTTGATTACTTTGTCAATTCTCCAACTCAAGTTCCAAATTTCATTCCACATTCTTCCACTCTATTGCACCACCTCTCCGACCTGAACCAAACTAATCTGGATATGAATGTTCAACAAGACGAGATTCCAACAACTTGTATTCACAAGAGACATCCCATCTCTCATATTATTGGTCCTTTGAATAAAAGAACAACATGAAGTCACTTTGAATGAGCAAATCTTTTTTTGTACTCATGTTTTTTTTGTCAAATTGTCTCTAAAAACATTACTGAAGCTTTGAAGGACAATAGTTGGATTGAAGCAATGCAAGAGGAATTACTACAATTCAGAAAACAAGAAGTGTGAAAAGTAGTGGATTTGCCTGAAGGAGAGAATGCCATTGGCACAAAATGGTTATTTAGAAACAAATCAGATGACAGAGGAATAATCATTCAAAACAAAGCTCGATTAGTAGCTCAAGGATATACTCAGGAGGAAGGAATAAATTATGACTAAGTGTTTGCTCAGTTGCAAGACTAGAAGCAATTCGAGTCTTTCTGGCATTTACTTCTTATATGAAATTCAAAGTGTATCAAATGGATGTTAAGGGTGCATTTTTGTATAAACCAATCACTGATGATATATATGTTAAGCAACCTCAAGGTTTTGAAGATGCTGAATTTTCTCATCGTGTGTACAAGCTCAACAAAGCTCTATATGGTCTACATCAAGCCCCAAGAATCTGGTATGCAATATTTTCACAACACTTGATCCAACATGGCTATACACGAGGGAAGATTGATCCTAATTTATTCATCAAGAGGGATGCATCTGATCTTCTTTGTGTACAAGTGTATGTGAATGATATCATTTTTGGATCAACCAGTCAAAAACTTTGCTCAGAATTTGAAGAAATCAAGAAATCTCATTTCCAGATGAGTTCTATGGGAGAAATCAATTTCTTTCTTGGATTGCAAGTTAAACAATCTGTAGATGGCATATTTATCGATCAAGAGAAGTTTATTGATAAACTATTGAAGAAATTTAAGTTGCAAGATTGTCAATCCATCAAAACTCCAACTGACATAAACACCAAGATTGATCCTGATCCAAAAGGAAAATCAATAGACCAAACATTGTATACATGTATGATTGGATCTTTGATGTATTCAACTACATCTAGACTTGATATAATGTATGTTGTTTGTGTTTGTACCAGGTATCATTCAGACCCAAAGGAATCTCATCTTATTGTTTTCAAATGCATATTCAGATATCTCAAAGGAAAATCAACTCTAGGATTATAGTATCCTTATGAAGGCAACTTCGAGTTACATGGATATATTGATAGTGATTATGGGGGATGTTGTCAAGACAGAAAATCTACCACGGGTGGTTGTCAGTTTTTGGATCCTCGATTAGTCTCATGTCAATGTAAGAAACAGACAAACGTCTCAGTCTCAACTGTAGAAGCTGAGTACATTACTGCATCAACAGGATGTTCTCAAATCCTTTGCTTGCAAAATCAACTACAGGATTACGGGTTTAATTTTCTTAAAACTCCTATTTACATTGATAACACTGCTACTATATATATTACTGCTAATCATGTCCAACATTCTAAAACAAAACATATCGAGATTCGATATCATTTTCTTAGAGGCAACTCTGAAAAAGGTTTAATCATTTTGATTTAGATATCAATAGAAAAACAGTTGGCTGACTTGTTTACCAAGTTCATATAGAGAGCTGCCCTAAAAGCATCCTATAAAAAGAATGATAGCCGCCCTGTGCAAGTTCATTGCAACTTGCACCCTATAGAGAGCTGCATTCCAAAGAGAGGAAGTTAAAGATTTCAAGCAAGGGTATTAACTATTACATGTGATATGATAGATCTAGGCTAGATTTATGTTATTTGGGTGTTTATGCACCAATTTGATAGATAAAGTTGACATGTTTATGTGTATATGTGTATATCTTGATATTTACACTTCGAGTTAGGGTTTTCAACTTGTTCTACATTCAAAGGTGAGTTCTAAATCCCCATTTATATGTGTTTTATATGTTTAATGTATATTGGGGTTAGTATGCGTATGACAAATGAATAGTCAATGGCTAAAGGATGTAAAGTATAAAAGTTTTCATTTTTATATGTTTTTTTTTATCAAAGTTAGTATAATAAACAGTGGGGTTGCATGAACCCTAATGGTATGCACGGTAATGAAATGGTAAAGTGCATATGTTAATGTAGGTGATTCATGTAGACAATTATTCACAAAATAATCTAAATCTTCATCGCTAAGTGTACAAATGCAGATGTGTATAGTTTTCCTACATTGGTTTCTAATGCGTATGAGTATTTTTACCCTCATTAGATGATATTACTCATATTGCCTTAGGAAGTTCTTGAGTGTAGAAAATGTCGATGAACATATAGCTCACCAACATTAGCTGGATGGTGGTCCACATTGATCAATTACCCGCATTAGTTGAAAGTTACCCGCATTGATAGTTGAAAAGGATAAGTGTGACCGAATGCGGATGACCATGTAGTTCACCCGCATGGCTTGAAAGAGTTAGTTGGATGCTGATGAACATATCAACAATCAAGTTAATTAAGAATCCCATTTTTTCATGGATGTAGTAAGCACATTAACATGAAGTATCACTTCATTCGTGAATGTGCTAAAAATGGGTTGGTGAAAATTGAGTATGTTAGTAGCAGTGAACAGAAGGCTGATATTTTGACTAAAGCCCTATCACGTATGAAGTTCTTAGAGATGAGAAAATGCTTTCGAGTCAAGGAATTGAAAGCTAGAATTAAGGGGGAGAATACTAGTTAATTCCAAGATTAAGATTTTGGTAATCAAGGAAATCAAAGATTTAGGAATATTATTGCTGGAAATAAACTATAATTGATTTCTGCCTATCAATTTCAATCTTTCTTTTTTTAATTGATGTTTTTCTTTTCTTTGTAAATAGATGCTAGAATAGTGAGAATTATAAATTAATTCTCTACTTGTTTTTCTTAAAAAAATGTGTTAACTAACTTGAATGTTCGTCTTTTTGCCATTTGTTTTCTAACAAGTATATGGACATGATAAACGACAAAAGGTTTAGGGTTTAGGGTTTAGAGTTAGCCTAGTAGTTAATGGGGAGGTGGGAGACTTCTGTCTCTCTTGAAAGTCCAAGGTTCAAACATTGGCATGAGTGAATTTTACTAACTTGGTGTTACTAACAACTAACAATTAACCAGCCGTTCAAAAAAAAAAAACGACAAAGCGTGTCATTTTACTCAAATATATATTTTATAGTTTGATTTACAATTTATAACTTTAATCATACGTGAGAATTCAGTTTGTACAAAATCAATAAAGTGGTAAAATGGAAGCAAACCCAGACTTGCCTTTTGGTGTGTAAACCATTGAATGATCTATATATAATTCTCAACCAAAGAAATATGCGGAGGACCCACAAATCACATAAAACCGCGCAAATGGTCCTTGTGGTTTGATCGGATTACATGATTGGTCCATAGATTGTGAAAATTGCAAATATAATCCAAATTTTTATGTAATCATTGCATTATTAGTTCCTAAATTTCATAAAATTATAAAATTAGTCCAAATTTTTATTTGGGTTTTGCAATATTTGTACCTAAAATTAAATTTATATGTTAGTTTAAAGTTTATACAATACATAAAAAATAAATGAATTTAGTATCAAGGACCAAACTTGCAATAATTATATTAAAGTTTGAACTATCTTTATAATTTTTCTAGTTTAGAGACCAAACATACAAATTGGTTAAACCACAATGACCATTTATACAATTTTCTCTTAAATTCAAAGACGAAGAATGTTCTTTTTCCGGTTCACGAGAACAAAGAATAGATTGTGGTAGAATAAAAGTAACAGCTAAATAACCTAAGTTATTCAAAAGTAAAATACTTTTTCATTTTGATTTTTATAAAGTTTGCACTTAGTTTTAACGTAAGTAAATACAATATCGTATTGTAATTTCTATTTAGTAACCAAAAAAATGATCATTGGCTAAATTACTTCGTATTAGTAAAACTTTGCTATTTTTCAGAAACTAGCTATATTGTATTCACGTTTTATGGAGTTTGAAATTTCAAATTTTAACTCACAAAACCAACTTCTGATTAATTTTTAAGAAGGAAAATATTTTAATCTAGTTTTTAAGATTCATTATACACTACATATGTTCGTTCTTTAAAAATAATAATAATAAGAACATTAGTCTAACAAACAAGAGAAGAATTATACACCAAACAAGTCGTCTAAAACTGAAACTAGCTCGTTTGCTTATTAATAGTATTCGTTTGCTTATCTATCGTTGTAATCATCTTCATCTTCGTCTTCATTTCCATACTCGTCCTCATACTCATTCTTGTCCTCGTCATCATATTTATTCTCATCCTCGCCATCGTACTCATCCTCGTTCTCGTCTTCATCTTCGTCCTCAACCTCTTCTTCATCTTCATATTCATTTCCTTCCTCTTCCTCGTATTCATATTCATCTTCATCTCTATATTCATCCTCTTCCTTGTCCTCATACTTAACTTCATCTTCATTTCCATCCTCTTCCTCATATTCATCTTCGTCTTCATCTTCATATTCATCCTCTTCCTCGTCCTCATACTTAACTTCATCTTCATTTCCATCCTCTTCCTCTAATTCATCTCCGCCTTCGTTTCCATATTCATCTTCATCCTCTTCCTCGTCCTCATAATCAACTTCATCCTCATTTCCATCCTCGTGTTCATTTGTGTCAAAGAAGAATTCACTAGCAAATATAGCACCAACTGTTCCTGCAAACAAAACGGCTTTAGTACCCACTTTGGTTCCCACATTCTTCACAATCTTTTTCATCAACCCATCTTTCTTCTTTCCTATAACCTTCTCTTCGGATCTACTCACTTTCCCCATGTACTCTTTTTTACCACTTCTCCTTTTTCTACAGACTTTGTTGCTGCTAATTCGCATACTACCATCTTTCTTCTTGCTTCCAATCTTACTATATCCTTTATCTGTACTCGCTTCACCAGCGCTATAAACTTTGCCGGTGGTGGTTCCAGACCCACCCTTCTTACCCGATACCACCACCTGTTCTGAGAACTTATGTGAAATTATGATCTCCCCCTTTACCTCTCTGGAATTTGGTATCTTCACCGGATAACTAGCCTTCTTCCTTGAACCACCTCTTGCAAGAAGCTCTTTGAAGGGAACTTGAACTTCTCCTATCATCCGATCAATCAACTTACCATGATGTTGGATCTCACAGAAGAGGACATAGTCGTTTGTCGTGGGATTGACCTCGAATTCCATGGGATAATCCCAAACAGGATAAGAACCAGCCTTTTTTGAGACGTTGGTCTTAAATATTTTCGACGCCATGCTCCCTCCGGCGATCCAAAATGTGGCATAGGGATTCATGGTTCCAAAGAATTTGACGTCATACAGATCCTTTGCTGAATGGAGGACGATCTCTAACATGTGTGACTCCCTTGACGTTATAATGATGTAGTTTAGGAGTAGTATAGGTTTTACGGGTGAAAAAGAACATAAAGCTATTAATAAACTGCACTCAAGATAGTTTTCTTGGAGGGTATATATAGAAAAAACAATAACGTGGATCATGCATCAATCCATATACAGCAGTAGTAAATGTAATGACTTCGAGACAACTGCTGAATGGAGGGTTGACGAAGAACAACAAATTTGCAAAACGTAAGGACATACATACTTAAAATTAACAATTAACTAGTAATTTCCGAATATATATATTTAAGTAAAGTTTAAAATATCTAATGATTTCAAGGTTTAATTAATATATACTGAGTGTATTATGTATGTTTTTGGAAAATAGTACAGTTTTGTTCAAAACTGTTAACCATATACCGACAATTGAAGAATAACGTAGGCATTACATCTCAAATTGATATTACAAACTGGTCCAATGTTTCATGCACACCGCGTTAAATAATCCGACAATTTTATTGAACTTGGTCTCTAGTCGTCTTTCCATTCATCATTAACGAGGGATGATATGAATAAAAAAAGAAACTTATCAACCACACTAATTGTCTAATTGTGCCCATTATATAACAATGTGATATAAAAATACTCATATAGTCATGATACACGAAACACACCTACTTTATCTGCGTTCAATCATCTATCATCACTATAGTCACATTAATACGTTTGCATATATATACATTTTAAATGCCATGCTAGTCATACATGTCACCTTTCACTTCCTTATCATCATAAACTATCTCTTTAGGTTATGTGTTATTAGATACAGCCCAGTCTCAAGTTATCCTGTAGAGATTATTTGAAAAGGTTGATACAACCCAAACACTCAAAGTCTCTTCTGCATGTTGCACAAGTACACTGAGAAAGAATGCTTCGGAAGTTTGACACATGCAACAGAAATATTCTAAGTGTAAAATCTTCCGAAGCCAAGATCAATATCTTCCGAAGCCAAAGATGAAGTCTTCCGAAGCTTCAATAGGCAATGTTTTCCAAAGCCAACACTTGAAGATATATTTCTTCCGAATACTTTTAACAACATGCTTTATCTGATATATTTTTTCATAAAGCAGGACCCATTTCCGCTGTAACTCTAAAGTCACCAACTTACATGAGTTGGTGAAAAGATCCATGCTTTTGGTAACTGTACATTGAGGTCTTGAGTCTGTAATTTTCTAGTTCATGTACTATATCCTTTTTTGTAATAGATAATGATGTGAGCTATGACATGTCATAGTCACTAGTCAAAAGACAATCTGCCTTTTGACTCTACAATTGATTTTGTTTTATGTCTAGTCAATTGTATCCAGCTGGCTTTCAAAGTATGGCCGGCTATAGGATGTAGTATAAGTATCTCAGGTTCTTGTAACTTTCTTTTATGCTTTGTAACACTTGTAATAGAACTTGAGAAAGCAATATACTGCAATCTTGAAACCATATACTTGTGTATCTTGTTCTCTTGTTCTGTCTCTTACTTACTTATTTGTGTTCTTAGAATAATCTATTGTGGTTAATCCAGTTCACTGTTTGATAAGTTTAGTTTGTTCTCCTCTTTGTGTTGTATTGTAAGTGACCGCCCTTCACCGATCCTGCATTTAGTATCAGAGCAATCCAGGCTCTTGATATAAGATCTTACCATCTTTAGATCCCTCACACATATAAATTCTAAGCTTTTCAAATGGCAGCCATTTCCAAAACTGATATGGAAAATGGAACCATGAACAAGTCCCCACTGATCACTCTTGAAGACTTTGATACCTAGTGCCTATGAATGGAAGGTTTCATCAGGTCTCTAGACTCAAGAATGTGGGAATCTATTCAGAATGGACCTTACATGACATACACCCCTTCTGCTACTGGTGTTGGTATGATCCCCAAGGCTGTGGCAGAGTACTCAGATGAAGACAGAAAGAGAGTAGAGATTGACCGGAAGGCCATGACAGCCTTTCAGACTGCTCTTCCTAACTTTGTATATAGAGATTTCAAGAAATGCAAAACAGCTAAGCAACTATGGGATGCATTGAAACTGATGTATGAGGGTTCCTCTGAAGCAAAGGAGAATAAGAATGATCTCCTGAAGCAGTAGTTTGAAAACTTCACCTTCAAAGCAGGTGAAACCATGACTCAGCTATACTTCAGGTATGTTGAGATTATGGATACCCTAGTGGATGGAGGAGTTGCTCTTGAAAACAGAGACATTTTAAGGAAGTTCATGTCCTCACTTCCTAGGCAATGGACACACTACTGTGTGGTTATCAAAAGGAATGAGAACCTGAAAACTCTCACCCTGACAGAGTTATATGGGATTCTCAGTGGCTACCAGATGGAGATGAACATGCAAGGTTCATCTAGCAACTCCAACAATCAAATGGGTTCAGCCCTTCATGTGGTTGAAAGGGATAGTATAGAACCCCAACATCATCTATTGTGGTTAATCCAGTTCACTATTAGATTAACTTTAGTTTTTTCTCCTCTTTGTGTTGTTGCGTTGTAAGTGACCACCCTTCACCGATCCTACATATCCTTTAATATTGTGACATCTGGCTCTGACTGGATACCCGTAATCAATTAGTATGACCCTTTGTTTGGATCAGATGATTAGAGCCTCTAGCGAATTAATTAATTAATTTATTTATTTTAAATGTAAAATAATAATAAAAATTTAAACATTGTAATTAAATAAAATTTATTAAAAACTACTTTTCTTCCACTTCCAATTCCCTCTAAATACGATCCTTCTTTTTTTCCATTAAAGCTTTTTTCGATGTCGAGAGAGAAACTAAAGTCATGGGTAAGAAAAAAATCCAATTTCTTCAACCTAGCTTTAGAGGCTTTCAATGTTACCGCCATCACGATACTTGTCTTTATTTTGTCGATGTTTGCGGCAATTTCTGAATCGACACTTTGAAGTCGATTTCCCCCAGATCCCTTCCCATTGGCCAACGTGGTCCTTGTGTTAGGGCCTTTGAGTCGGCTAAGTTTAGGCCAATTTCAATTCCACCATTAGTTTTAGTTGAAGTCTCGTACGTAGCGGACACACTAGTATTCATTCGTGGTTGTGTTTCCTCCGCATCTAGCATAACTAATTGGAGCCAATTCAAGCACCCTTTTAGTGTTCTCCACAAATAATCTTCTTCAAAGACTTTATTTACGCTATATTTTCTAACAGCCTCTTGTTTCCACTCTTCACGAGTGAATTCATAAACTAATTGGTTGTTACACTCGCTTGACCGCTTTTGGCGACTGTTTTGATTATGTAAATTCGTAAATAATCTGACATATTTACAAATTTCAGTCCAACGACAAGATATCATGTCAAAGGTCCAACTTGCTCGTAGAAAGACTCCCTAAATTTCGCTCAAAAGACCTTCGATTTTTGATAGTTGGCAACAAAAAATATTCAATCAAAATGTTAAAAATAAATAAAATGAATGTATATTTCTAGTAAACAAAAAATTTAATTAACAAAATAACGGCTTGGTGATCTTTGGATATACAAATTCAAGCACGACACAAAGTGCAGGATTGGTTATGGTTATTCAACACAAGATTAACTCTCAAACTCTCTTGGACACACTCAGATGATGATGCCGAAACTTTAGATGAGTTGATAATAATATACTAAGTTAAAGAACACAAGATATGGTTTGTCAAGATACTTGTATATATTATTTCTTAACTCAAGTTTTATAAGACTCTTAGAAGCATACTAACTGAGTTACAATAAGAAACTATATATACTACTATCTACAGTTAGTTATACTTAGATTACCAGCTAAACTTACTATTAAACAAATACTATGTTAGAACCATTGGAAGATTAACATTGTGTCTTTTTGTATATATTTTATAGTTTGTACTAGTATAGGGACTAGTTTTGTAAATTGTTAGTTCCTTAGTTGCTAGTATAAATAGCTTAGACTAGAGAGTTAGTTAAATACACGAAGTGACATGCAAGTAGAGAAAACAGAGAGATAGGAGAAAAAGAAAAGAGAGAGAGCGATTGCATGCAAATTTTCAGATACAATTTACAGAGAATTCAAGTAAGTTGTTGAGAGTTTGTTGAGAATTGCTAACTGCTTTCTTACTCTTGTAATTGTCTTAGCTATATCAATGAACTGTGAATTTGTTGATATTGCTTGAATAGATTACAATTGTTTGTGTTTCTCTTGAATTGTTTACTTAAATCATTACAGATTATCTCAATAGATCCTATCAATTGATATCAGAGCCTATCAATTGGTTCTGATTTGATCAATTGCTCTATTTTACTACATTGCTAGAAGTAAGGTATCTAAGATAAAATAATATCCTAGACTAGGTAGTCATGACATGTACATGGCTACCTTTTGCCACCATCTAAAGATGGTAATTGTACTAACTGATAAAAGGTGAAAAGTGGAATAAAGTATGGTTAACTACATGGGTGTGGAAAGTTCCATGCAGTATATCAGAGATTGTAGCGGTTGTTAGAAGGACCATACTTATGTCCACTTGTTTATAATTGGTTCTTCCAAATGTAAACTCGCTTCGGAGGAATAAGTTCTTCCAAGCCAATTATACTTCAAAAGAATCAACTTCTTCCAAGACTTCTGCTGGTCCTCTGGACTTTGTTCTTCGGATGTCTTTTTGTTGAACTTTCTAAGTGTTTAGCTTCGGAAGAGGATTAACTTAGTCTTCAGAAGACTTAGTTTCTCTTCAAAATTTCTTCTTGATTGAGCTTCGGAAGTTCTTCAACTTTATTTCGGAAGTGTAGATAAGCTTCAAAACACGTTCTTCAGTTACACCAAAAATTCTTCCAAGTGTTATTTTGGTTGCACCAGCCTTATTTGACCCAACAAACTCCCCGTAGACTGATACTACCAAAACTTCACTTTTTTCTTCTTCTCAAAACTTTTCGAACCATGGAAATGAGATACTTATCTATGTCTTTGTTTTTTCTAAAGATGGTGTTGAGAAGTTCTTACAAGTCATTGGTTGATAACTGGTCCAGTCTATTACTCAAGATGTCATGTACCTTTTGTTGTGGCCCTAGAGAGTTAGTTGACGGGAGTTGTAATCATACTCCCATCTAACTATGGGTTCCGAATTAGGGCCTTCAACCATCTAAAGGAAGGACTTTTCTTTGGTTGACCCTTCTTTTTCTTTCGTCTCTCTTATCTTCAAGTCTTATTCAATCTTTGCTTTTGTGGTTAGTTCAGCTAGATGAAGACTGCTCAAGTGATTCTTAACATGATTAGCTACTTGAGAGTTGGAGGGGCTAGAGAATAATTTCTCTGTTAACTCAGCAATATCAAACCTGCTTGAGTGTAGCAAAGATGGTGTGTTTAGTCCGTTGACATCATCATTCTTTCTTTCCATAACAAAATTGTGAGAAGGTTCTTCAAACCTCCACTGTACAACTTTCTTTCGAGAAACAAGGGGTTGAGATGACATCTTATCCCCCTTCCTGGTATCCAACAGAGTCACCAACCTTTTTCTCAATATTTTCTCTTCCTTCTTGAAGGAATCAGAATTTATTGCATGGAGTTGAAGTGCCTAGTCCAAAGTTCCCCTAGGTAGATCAAGGAATGCCTCTCTTGTGAGGGAACAAAAGGAGCCATGAATGAATATTTATTTCATAGACTCCTCCTCACAAGAGATTACGCTCAAAGTGGTGCATTTGATGAGCTTCCTCTTGATCTCCTTAAACTCCTCCAAGGTTAGAGGCTTCGATAGGTTAGAAGATGGCTTAGGTAATGGATAGGTGGTTGATGGTTGAGTTCTGGGTAGTATTTTAGGTTTGAGGATGGGTAGTGTTGGAGGTTGTTAGAAGACAATAGGTGAGGATGAGGGTAATGTTGATGATGCAGGTTCAGGGTGAAGGGTTCAGTGGTTGGTTTAGTTTTAATGGGGAAAGGAAAAGGTGAAGGTTCGGGTTGTAATTGTGATTTGGGAACATGTATGGGTAGCATCTTTTGCATACTAGGTTAATTGATGTCATTAACATACTTAGATTGATTGATAAAGAACCAATCTTTCATCTGCTTCACCTGAATTCCAAGGAAAAAGTCAATTTTCCCATGAAACTCATCTTAAACTTCTTCTTCATAATGCTATCAAAGTCCTTGCACATGTGGTCGTTCAAAGAACCAAATATGATGTCATTAACATAGACTTGTACAAGCAAAATGTCTTTCCAGAATTCTTGATAAACAGGGTTTTGTCTATTATGCCTCTGTGTAGCCATGCTTTAGGAGAAACTAAGAAAGTGTCTCATACCACAGCCTAAGCACCTAGTGCAACCTATAGAGAGCTTTATCCAGTTTGCACACATAGTTGGGATATGTGGGTCTTCAAATCTTGGAGGTTGACGCACATAGACTTCTCTATCTGTATCCCCTTACAATAAGGCACACTTCATATCAAGTTAGTACACAATAAAGTTCTTGGAAGCTGCATAGGTAAGGTAGATTCTTGCAGCCTCAAGTCTAGCCACTGGTACAAAGACATCAGTGTATTCTATCTCTTCTCTTGTGTGTATCCTTGAACTATGAGTCTTGCCTTGTTATTAATAATCAGACCTCTATCATCCTTTTTGTTTATGAACACCCACTTCGTGCAAATGGGTACTTGACGAGGTGGTAGAGGACACAAGTTCCAAACCTTTTGTCGCTTGAATTGAAGCAATTCCTCTTGCATTAATTCAACCCAACTATAGTCCTTGAGAGCATCCTCCACCTTCTTTGGTTCCATTTAGGAAAGAAAGCATGGAATATAAAAAAAATTCTTATTGTGGGTTTGTTCTCTTGTTCTCATGCCTTCAGAGACATTTCCAATGATGTTTTTAGCTGGATGTGTGTTGTGAATTTTGAGCCTAGGAATAACATCTAATTGCGTAGACAAATCTAGGTTAGAAAAGTTTTGCTCAAAATTGAGAACATCATTTCCAACTGACGTCTCATGCTTATTCATTGAGGACTAATTGAATGAATTTGAGATAACATCAATAGTGTGGTTTTATGAAGCAACATTGACAGTTTCTTGTCACTCCAAAAGGCTTTCTTCATCAGCTTGGCATTGTGAGCTGGAGTTGCTATCCAATGAGTAGGCTCATTTGTTGACAACTTGCTGAAGCTTCACTGGTTCCTGAGATATTTATGGTTTTAGGGCTTACACCAGTAGGAGCTTGATCTTCATTAATTCTTGGAGAACTTGGAATAGGTCTAGGTAACTCAAACAGTTGATCATCAATATTAGAATCACTTTTGACTTCCTGTTTCAGCTGAAACATTCTCACAAGAAGCTTTAGACTAGTTTGAGAACAATTCTAAATCAAAAAATATGGCTAGGGCCATTCCCCTTAACACAATGAATGTGCTCATTTACAACAAAGTTTGATGATTCCTCAAATTGTTGATTTTTAACGTTTACACTCTATAAGAAATAGAGTTAGAGGAATATCCAACAAAGATAGCATCATTTGACTTTTCAGCAAAATTTGACAAATTGACTTTTGTGTTAAATATGGTACACCTGCTACCAAAGAATTTAAGAAAGCCAATGAATGGTGGCCTCTTATTCCATAGCTTATAAGGGCTTTTTCCATGGGTGTTAACAATAAGAACTCTGTTCTGTACATAGCATGAAGTGCTGACTACCTCTGCCCAAAAAGTTAGAGATAACTTTGAATCAGCCAACCTAAAGGTGATCCTAATCCAGGATTTGAGCTGAGATGACCTTCAACACACATTACTTCAGCTCCAGTTATAACTAACCATGCAAATGGAGAACCTATTAGCACAACAATGATAAATTCAGCTGATACATCTGAAATGCCTTCAAATTCTAGCTTAGAGGCACAAAACTAAAATGCAGGAGCTTCAGATGTAGGAGAAAATGGTGATGGTGATAGTAATCAAGAATTTCTCGATGCTAATAACAATCCCATTTAAGACAACATTAATAATGTCACACACTCATTGGATCAAGTCTCACTTGATAAGTGTGCTGATGTGGTGGGAGAAACCTTTGTGCCAGATCTAAATTTTTCTAATTTAGATCTCTCTAAGAAACTGTGCAGGATCGATGTTTGTCACTTAACACTTGGTTTTTCTCTCAAACTCACTTAATCACACATGGTTTAGATGAAGCAATATCTTCTCAAAGAGTTGATAATAATATACTAAGTAACAAAGAACACAAGGAAATAGTTTTCAAGGTACTTGTATGTATTACCTCTCAACTCAAAGTATTACAAGACTCTTACAAGCATGTTACAAGACTTACAATATGAAACTATATATACTATCACTTAAAGGCGGATATACTTTGATACCAGCTGGAAACCTAAAACTAAAGCAAATACTACAAATCTATAGCTAAGGTATCTTAGATATTGTCTTATCTAAGATTTGGTAGTCATGACATGTCCATGCCTTACCTTTTGTCACCAACTAAAGTTGGTAACTGGACTAACTGATAAAAGGTGAACAAGGGAATAAAGTATGGCCAACTACATGGGCATGGGAAAGAACCAACTACATGGGCATGGGAAAGCACCATGCAGTATCTCGGAGATATGCAGTGGAGTGTAAGACAAACCATACTTATGTCCACTAGTTCATAGTAAGCACGTCCGTAGGTTAACTGGTTTCGGAAGAACAAGTTTTTCTGAAGCTACTTATACTTCGGAAGTAACTACATCTTCCGAGGCTTCCTTTGGACTTCATACTTCAAAAGTTGTAGTCTGAATTCTTCTAAGTCTTGAACTTCTGAAGAGAGAAGACCTTGTCTTTGAAAGTTAGAGTTTTCCTTTGGAAGATGATCTTGTACTTGCATTTGGAAGAACTCCATTTGCCTTTGGAAGTTCCATACTTAGCTTCAGAAGACCTTTATTAGTTGCACCAAAATTGTCTAAGTGTTTGGTTTTGGTTGCACCGGCCTTTTTTGATCCAACAAACTCCCCTTTGGCAGATGCTACCAAAACCTCATTTATTCTTGCTTCTCAAAACCTTCAGCACCAAGGACAGAAGATGTTTATCTGTTTCTTTGTTCTTCCCTGAAGTTGTGCTTAGAATTTTGAACAAGTCATTAGTGGATAGAAGATCCAGTCTGTCACTCCTAATGACATGCACCCTTTGTTGTTTCTCTTGAAAAGAGTTAGTTCATGGGAGTTGTAGTCATACTCCCATCTAACTATGGATTCAAGGTTAGGACCTTTAACCATTTATTGAAAGGCTTTGCCTTTGGTTGCTGATCATTTCCTTTCCTTATCCTCTCTCAGTTTTAGTTCCTCTTTAATATTGTTCCTTGTAGTTAGCTCTGCCAGATGAAGACTACTCAGATGATTTCTGATGTGATCAGGTATCTTAGAGTTGGAGGGGTTGGATAATGGCTTCTCTGCTAACACAATAATATCAAATCTATTTAAATGTAGCAGACATGAGGCATTGAGCCTGTTTATCTCGCCATTTTCTCTCTCAACAACAAAGTTGTGAGAAGTGTCTTCGAACCTCCATTGAATGATCTTCTTTCTTGGTACAAGGGGCTTACTTGGCACTCTATCCCCTTTCTTGGAATCTAGTAGAGTCACCATCCTTCTTCTTAGCTTCTTCTCTTCATCATTTAGTGAATCAGTGTTGAGGCCCAGGAGTTTAACGGCTTGGTCCAATGTTCCTTTAGGAAGATCAAGGAATTGATCTCTTGTGAGGGAACATGAGGAGTTATCAACATAAGTCAATCTGACTTACTCCTCCTCACTGGAGATGTCGCTCAAAGTTGTACACTTGATGCGCTTCATCTTAATCTCCTTAAACTCCTCTAAGGAGAGATGTTTGGAAATCTGAGGGGATGGTTTGAGTGGTTCTTGGGTAGGTAGAGGTGTTTGGGTTCTTAGAAGTGTTTTGGGTTTGAGAATGGGTAGTTATAGTGGTTGTGGTGATGAGACAAGTATGGAGGATGGTATGGGTTTAGGAATGTATAGTCGATAATGGGAAATGGGAAAGGGATCGGTTCAGGTTGGGGTTGGGGTTGAGGTGTTGGTTTGAAGGTCATCACCTGTCCCCTTCGATACAACTCCTTCCTTTTCCCTGAGCGAATGTTAGCCTTGAAGTCACTGACACATCGCTGCAAGTTCTTCTTAGACATGTGACCAACCTACTTGCAAGAGAAGCCATGAGCTCAGAGATAATCCTTTATCAAGGCCTTATCACCTATCTTCCTAACACTAATCAAGTCCTGCTTCTTCTTCCTTCTTCTTCTTCTTCACCCTCAATTTCTCCTTTGCAGCTTTCTTTCTCTTCTTCTCGATTTGATCTTGCTCTTTCTTGAATAGCCATGAAATCGTATCACTATTGTGTGGAAATAGTTCTTCTAGAGAGAAACCCGTAGAGATTAGGAAAGTTATCCTTTCCCTCCTTAGCTACAAGTGAGCCTCTCTTTCTTTCCTCTCCCTTTCTTGCTCCAAGGCCAACCTTCCTGCCTCTTCAGTTTGTTCAATTTGCAATAGGGTTGCCTTCTCTAACTTAATCAGCTCCTCTAGTGTTAGTAGGAGCACTTTCTTCACTAATAACTCTAAGCTTGACAAACCTCTCAATGATTTCCATCCTTCTTCGGTTATTAATAGCCTCCTAGTTGGCTGCAACTGCTTTGCTACTTGTAGCTAACGACTTCCCAGTAGGGAGTCTACCTTTCTTTTTATGTTTCTCCAACCTTGCTTCCTCTTGAAGCTCTTCCGTAGTCATCTTCCTCTTTCCTTTGACATCATTAGAAGTGCTAGACTTTGGGGGTTCTTGTGTAGAGGTTTCAGGTTGAGAGATGGTGGTTGAAGCCTGTTGTAGTGATGTTGTTTGAGTGAGGGGTCGGTTAAGAATATCCTCACTACTCACCTCAGATGCCGGCTGAAGAACTGCATCTATGATGACTAGATCATCGGATAAAGAGAATAGTCCTTCCATAGATTCCATCTCAACTTCGGAAGATTGAATTGGTTCTTCTGAGGCTTTGACTTCAGTTCGGAAGTCTATGGCAATGCACTTTATGTCCCAACTATTTCAGTTGCTAGGCCATCGGTCCTTATTTCCTATTCGAAATCAATCTCAGGTTCAATGTTGGCCTTAGGTTGACCAACTTCTTGGATAGTGGTAGAAGGTACATTTAGCCTCTGATGCTCTTCGGCTCCAAAGAACATCATAGCTACATCTGGGCTAGGCTGATCAATTAAAGATCCCATCAAGAACTTAGAAAATAACTTTTTGAGATCTTTGACCATCCTTGGGTCTATTTGTAAAATAATTGGAGGAGGCTCAGGAAAAACTGTTGCTTGTTGAGCAGTGTATCTTGAAGTTAAAGATGTTAAAGCTTGGCTCTATGGTTCCTCATGTGTTTTCCTTTGAAAACTCTCCCCTTTTTGGTAGCATCATCTTGAGAGCTAGATGAGCTAGAGGAAGAGGTCAATGAGACATGAATAGGCACATGCCTAACATATCTCTCAATATGTTTCTTAGCTAGTTTAGCCTTGAGATTGTCAATATGAAGTTGTTGAGTAACAGACCTATCCTTTAAAGTATTAACCTTAGATTCAAGGTTTGAGACTTTACAAAGTAGGTCTTGAATGGTGAGTTTAAGACTTCCCTTATCTTCTTGTTGATACATATATGTACCTAGTTTATGTAATTAATGTAAAAGTCTGTCATGTCTTACACATATGTAATGAATGAGTTGAATGAAATATAATATGTGGTTGATGCTTATAATGTTAAATATTTTATTTTATTATTGTGTGTTAAAGTATAATGAACTTACTATATAGGTTTGAGGTTGTTGTGCATATTTCTTAGTCAATAATGATTGAGAAATGTGTTCAAACTTAGTCGTATGAGTCTTCATGCGAATGGACCATGCTAATAGACCATACGCATGAATATCTCACGCTAATAGACCAGACGACTAAAACAGGAGATTGGATCAGTCGCACGATTGAGACATAAGATTGACCCAGTCGCACGACTGAACCTTCAGTTGTGCGTATGGATCAATCACATAATTCAGTCGCACGACTGAATCATGCTAATGGTTCAGTCGTACGATTGGAAACCCATAACCAATAAATACCACCTAATTCGTGGAAAACATAAAACTTGAAGAAGTTCGACACATACTCGTAACCTAGCCGTCCAGATCGTCTTGAAAGCCTGTTCCAAGTTCATAGTTCGCATCTGATCTTGTTCTACTCGTTCTTAACATTTCTTTAATCGTTAGATTGATCAGGATTACGTTCTCACTGATTGGACCGCCAAACAAATAGGATTCCACACTATTTGATCTGGTTTCACGCATTATCAGTTAGTACTCTGTACGTACACGGTCCTAACAAGTGGTAACAGAGCTTTGGCTCTTGATTTTGCGTGTGATTCGATTAGTTTCGGTGTAAAAATCACGTTTTTCATTCAAAGGAACCACCTTTTTGAGTAAAACAGTGTTTTCGACGTCTCCAGGTCTCAAAGTTTATGTTTTTTGGCATACGCCAAATTAGGGTTCTTGAAAAAGCGTGTTTTTGTGTCAATGTGTCAAAAAGCTTCGATTTTGCAAAAACAACAACCTTCAGTCACATGATTGAACTCAGTCGCTCACTCATTCGTACGACTGAATAACCCCATTCAGTTGTCTCCAATCGCAAACTCCAGACGTACGACTGAACCCAATCGTACGACTGAATTCATTCGCTCACTTCAGTCGCATACCTCATCCGCACGACTGAGTCATCTGCATTGGTCATCCGTATTTGTCCAATAGCACGATTGACTCATCCGTATTTGTCCAATCGCACGATTGACTCATCCGCATTTGTTCATTCGCACGAGTGAACCAGTCATGTTCTAAAGTTCAAAGTTAAAGAGATGGAAGATCAGTTCTCTGCTTTTACTGCCGGAAGGGACTCTCGCATCCAGAACCTTCTGCTTCTGGAAAATGAAATTGGGAATCACAATAAACCACCTAAACTTATAACATTAGATGATTACCCACAATGGAAGCAGTGATTCGAGATCTATTTAAATGGAGTTGATCCCAATCTTTGGGAATCAATTGAGACAGACTATAGTATGCCAGTCGGTGCTAATGGTGTTAAGTTAACTTTGGTAGGTATAACTGACAGTCAGAAAGCTAAGTACAATGCTGAAATGAAGGTGTATACCCTGTTGACTCAGTCGATACCAAAAGATATCTTTCATTAGTTTTCTGAGAACAAACAGGAGAAAAAGCTATGGGAGGCTCTATAGAAAAGATACGATGGGAATGAAATGTTAAAGGCATTGAAGGCAAAGGCTCTCAGAAAGGAGTTTGATAACTTCTCTTCAATAAGGAAAGAAAGCTTGGACTATATAATTGACAGATTCTACCATCTGATGAGTGAGCTGTACACTCATGGGGTAACCACATCTATGGAAGACAAAGTGTCAAGCTTTGCTGATGGTTTGCCGGAGAAATGGGACTCGTTTGTGTCTAACTTGAGACAAAACAATATACTTGCAAAGTTAGACGTAAATGACTTCATCCTGAAATTAAGGGAGGAGGAACTGAGGATAAAGTACAGGTCACAGAAAGGATCCTACGACCAGAATCCTTCACTGCATAACTCCTCTCCCACTCCAACCAGTTTAGGAGCACCACTTTAAACTGCCTCTGTGTCTAGTTCAGCAGCTTCTTCCCAAACCACCGTTTCAGGACCAGAAACGTTAGGGTCATCTGCTACCCAATATATAGTGCATGAAGCCAATACTACAAAGTTGAAGACATAGAATCTCGGTAATATCACTGTGGAAGTTGCAAAAGAGCACATGGATCTTCTAGCAGCTGTAGTTCATTCCTATGATGGTCTAGTTGCAGGGAAGATTGGAAACTGCCATCTTGCAGATGAAGATTACGAGTAGGTAGATAAAAATGAACTAGAAAGAATGGATATTATGTGGGCTATGTCTAGTGCTTTTCGAAGGGAGAAAAAGTTTGTGAAGTGGACTGGACAGAATTCGGTAGCCACAAAAGACACAACCATTGGTTTTGACAAAACCAAAGTTACCTGCTTTAATTGGGTGAAAAAGGGCATTTCAAACGTGAATGTGTAAAGCCCAAAAATAAGGTAACGGAAATCCATTCTCAACCTTCAATCGGTAAGACAAAGATAAGAGTGGAACTACCACGTCAAGCAAAGAGACAAAGGCCTTGACTGCTCAAGGTGACGAAGGGCAGGACTGGACCTTCAGTTTTGTGTCTCCAGGTAAGTCAAACATTGCTTGTGTCAAGGGATTGGATGACGGCTCTGCAAGTGTAGGTGAAATCACAGTTGAACAAGTAATGTCAGATAACAAACAAACTATGAATGTTGTAAATCACCTAATTGAAGAAGAACTCAGAGTGACATGTTCAGAATCTCAAGCATCCAAAAAGTCAAATTCTGGATTGATGGTTGATTCAACTGAATCTTCACAGGTAAGTACAAAAGATTAACTCTTTGAAAATCATGCTTGTAATGAATGTAACAAATTTAGAGAAAGAATTGATTTTATATTTTCTAGGTTATTAGACATAATGATAGCTTAGTAAATGATTTACAACTGTGCACAGAAGCAAATCGTATTTAAAACAAAATGAGCACAGTTATAAAGAAAAAATAGAACTTTTAGCTAAACAACTACGGGAAACCGAGGTTGTTGCTTTTAATCAAGATAATGATATAAAGTTCTATTTAAATTCTTTGGAAGAAACAAAGAAAGAAAAAGCAGTTTTAGAAGCCGACGTCAATTCTCTAAAACAAAAAATGCACAGTTAGACCAGTTCTTATCATATAGTTCAACACTTAGTGAGAGAACGAAATAATTAGGAAGGGTTGGGATACAAAGTAGTGCCACCATAACATGAGATTCTGTTAAATACTAAATATAGACCGGTAAATAACAACCCAATTAAGGATCATGTGGTGTCCACTCTCTGGTTCGTGATCCTGATTCCACGGGTAAACCTGTGAAGTCTGTCACTAAATAGAAGGAGGCTAGTTTGAAATCAAAAGGCAAAATGTCTGTTGAAAACTTAAATGACAAATTTAAAAGGGTTAATGTAATGTCATGTTCACCAAAGTCTATTTCAAAACCCAAACCGACTAAACCAGTTAACCACAAACATGCGAGTCATCAAAGTCCAACCAAAGGGCACGTTAAAGATGTTCAAAACGTCAAAAAAATTAAATTTGTTAATAAAGGTGATACATCTAAACGAGAAGTGACTAAATCCAACCAGACACATGTCACCCTAGTATCATATTCAACCCCACATAAATAGTTTCCTCAACATGTAGAAGGAAGATCATGCTATAGTTGTGGAAAGAGAGGACACATCTCGTCTACCTGTCCTTATTATCAGAACCCAGACAAAAAAATGAACGTTACAATAATAAACCAAGTTCTTCGAAAAGGAGGACTATTACTCCACCAAAAATAATTAATGAACCTAAAGTTCAAACCGTAAGCTAGTCATCTGTTTATATCAAACAGGCCTTACATAAAACTGGATTATGTAAAGAAAAGTCAAGTCCATTGTCTGATAATAAGAACAAGAAGAAGAATGACATGCCCTCACCCTCAAATGGGAAGTGGGCTGAGTTCATGATGTGTGATTCCTCTGGGTCACCCAAGCCAATTAAGGCTTGGGTCCCAAACCTAAACTGATATTTTCCTCTGAATGTGCAAGGTGTCCGTTAAAGTGCTATCACAAATACCTGGATTGTTGATAGTGGGGCGTCTAGGCACATGATCGGGAACCTGTCTCTCCTTTCAAATGTCAAAAAAATAAAATGGGACATGTATCATTTGCTGGAAATAATGGTGGATATATCACCGCTCAAGGCGAAGTGGGAAACCAGAAAGTAAAGTTTGATAAGGTCAACTATGTTCAACAACTACAGAATAACTTGCTTTCAGTATCCTAGATATGTGACAAAGGATTCAAAGTTGTTTTTGACAACAAGAAGTGCTATGTTTTGAAGAAGGATTACATTATCCCGGAGGACCAAATCTTAATGTCAGCTTCAAGATATAATGACTTATATGTCTTGGATCTATCAAAAGCCTCCACAACCAATCATCAAGTTCAATGCTTCTTGTCAAAGTCAACAGAGAAAGACTTGATCTCGTGGCATAGGAGAATGGGACACATAAATCCACAAAATATGAATCATCTGATCCAGAATGATTTAGTGAATGGAGTAAATGTCAAGAATTTTCAACTTCTAGATTTCTGTGTAGTGTGCAAGAAAGATAAACAGACCAAGAAGTCTCACAAGGCAAAGAAAGTAAATACCATTGACCTACCTCTCGAACTTCTACACATGGATCTGTTTGGTCCTGTCAGCACCAAGAGCATCGCTGGTGATTTGTACTGTTATGTAGTCACTGATGACTACTCAAGATTCTCTTGGGTAATGTTTCTGAAATCCAAATCAGAGACATTTGAATCATTGAAACAACTGGTGACTACATTGGAATCTCTCTACAAGCTGAAAGTGAGACAGATTCGCTCAGACAACGACACGGAGTTCAAGAACCAGTGGATGGAGGCGTTCTGCAAAGAGAAAGGAATTGTACACCGGTTCACATATGCCTACACTCCATAAATGAACATAGTTGTTCAATGAAAGAACAGGAGCTTGATAGAGACAACAAGAATGATGCTAGCCGACTCGAAACTACCCATCCAATTTTGGAACGAGCCAGTTGCTAATGCATGTTACACCTTTAATCAAGTCTTGGTGGTCAAACGTCATGGTAAAACATGTTACTAGTTGCTCCAGCAACGTAAACCTAATCTGGAGTACCTCGAACCATTTGGCGCACCATGTACGCTACTGAAGAAAACTCAGTAAGGGAAGTTTAGTGAGAAGGCTGAAGAAGGGACTTTTCTAGGATACAATATACCGAATAAGAGAGTTTATAACAACTGAACGGGTCAGGTGGATATGTGGTGCAATGTTGACGTTTAGAGATAAACCACCCCCCTGCTGGAAAGGGACACTCATTCTTTTACGACTATGATGGATTCTTTAAGTTCTTCAACATCCCAGTCTCCCTTCCCGAGGATGAGTTATCGACTAAAATGATGTACGATGTCTTAAACACACCGTCACTAGACTCGACAACATCAGGTTTACAAGTTGAATCTTCTAGTCCCTTAGGGAGAGCACTTGAGGTAAGCGACTCCTCCTCTGACGATGAAGAAGTCGAGAATGATCAAGTGAATTAGGAGGAACAGGTTCCTACTATTGAAAGTACACAAGCATCAGATGTTGATGCTTCTGAAACTTTGGAACCACACACTCCAACGGCTACAGACACTGAACCGAGAATTCAAAATCTGGATCAGGAAGTAGTTGTTCCCACCACTCCCGAATCACGACTAAATGTATTTCATCCTCTAGACAACGTCATAGGGGATGTACAATCAGGAGTACATACACAAAATCAGCTATACTTAGCTGATTATGCCTCTGTCATGGAAAAAGGCTATCTTCATGACGGTGCTAATCGATGTTTTGTGTCTCATTTTGAGCCTGTAGAGATTAATGAAGAGGCTGATGCAACCTAAACATCCAATGTCTATCCTGCATGTTGCACAAATGCATTGAAGAAGAATGCTTAGGAAGTTTTACACATACAACAGAAAATACTCTAAGTGTAAAATCTTCCGAAGCCAAGACCAATATCTTCCGAAGCCAAATATGCAGTCTTCCAAATCCTCAGAGACAAAGTCTTCTGAAGCTTCAACTCATGAAGAGAGATTTCTTCCGAAGACTTTTAGTACATGCTTTATCTGATTTCTTCCAAATCCTCAGATGGCATCTTCATAAGTCAGTCAAAGTATGTTCAGGACATACTCAAGAGGTTCAACATGACTGATTGTAAGATTGCTAAGACACCCATAGCTAGAAACCACTCTCTTGGACCTGATCTTGAGGGGGAGTGTGTAGATGAGCACTTATATAGGGCTAT
>BJCM01231966.1:0-12635 GCA_018326385.1 Flaveria bidentis
CCGCACTATTTGATCTGGTTTCACGTTGAATCAGTTAGTACTTAGTACGTAGCAGGTCCTAACAGTATTGTTTTTCCATCTCGTTAACTTTAAACTTTCGAAATTAAATACTTCACTTGTGCGAATGGACGACTTGTGCGATTGAACTTATGCGAATGAGTCAATCGTGCGAATGAAGAGTGCGGATGAATTCAATTGTGCGATTGGATTCAGTCGTGCGTAAGGAGAGTGCAGCTAGAGTCTATGCGAATGAAGTTGGTCAGTCGTACGAATGAACAAGGTGATTGAGTTTAATCGTGCGTATGGGAGGTGCGAATGGGTTCAGTCGTGCGATTGAGTCAATCGTGCGACCGAAGGCTGCTGTTTTTGCAAAAACGAAGGTTTTGAACACTTTGACGTAAAAAAACACGAATTTCTTACGAACCCTAATTGTCGTATGCCGAAAAACGTTAACTTTTTGACCTGGAGACGTCGAAAACACTGTTTGACACAAAAATATTGAGTTTTTTAGTGAAAAATGCTTTTTTATATCAAAATTGATTGAATCACATGCAAAACAAGAGCCAAAGCTCTGATACCACTTGTTAGGACCGTTTAGGTACGGAGTACTAAATGATTCTACACGTATACCAACTCAAATAGTGCGGAATCCTATTTGATTGGTGATCCAATCAGGGAGAACACAGTTAAGATCAATCTAACGATTAATGAAATGTTATGAATGATTAGAACGCGATCAACTGTGATCGATGAACTTGGAACAGGTGTTCTTCAGTCTTTGGACGGCTAGGGTACGATTATGTGCATAGGTATTCGAATTGTTACGTTTTTCCACGAATTAAGTGGTATTTATAGGTTAGGGTTTTCCATTCGTACGACTGAACCATTAACATGGTTCAGTCGTGCGACTGAAGCATGTGGTTGATCCATCCGCACGACTGAAGGTCCACTCATGCGACTGAGTCAATCTTATGTCACAATCATGCGACTGATCCAGTCTCCTGGTTCAGTCATGCGACTGGTCCATTAGCATGAAGTATTCATGCGTATGATCCATTAGCATGGTCCATTCACATGAGAACTTCACATGATTAAGTTTGAACATGTTTTTCAACCATTATTGACTAAGAACTATGTAAACAACCACAAACCTATGTAGTTAGTTCAATATGTGTAATCACACAATAAACAATGAAATATTAAACATTATAAGCATCAACAACACATTTCATTTCATTCATACCCATTCAATTACATATATGTAAGACATGAAAGACATTTTACATTAAGCTCGTAAACTAGGTACACATGTATCTACAATGATGTTATGGTTGTGTTTATAAGGCTTAAGATGTATGATTTAAGCTTAGAACATGTTATATGATGATTGGGGACTGAGTTATGTTGTTTAAGTGTTAACTAGTCTGCCCATTCGCCTAAATAGTGGCCCATGTGTCCAACAGAAATAACTGCCTAAGTGTCTCATGTGCCCAAAACCTCATGCACCCAAATAGTACCCATGTGCCTAGAAATAGGCTGAAATTTACTAAGTGTTCATGCGCCTAGGATTCCCATGTGCCTAGGCACTCATGCGCATGCATAGTGCCCATGCGCCTAGAATTGCCCAGAAATGACTAAGTATTGCCCATGCGCCCCAATAGTGCCCATGCGCCTGCATAGTGCCCATGCACCTAAACACTTAGATTATTTTTATGATTTTTAGGGAAAAAGTGTAATGTAGGCTTTGACTAGGGAGGTTCCCGGGGGCTATGTAAGTTGACTTTTTAAAGTCATAGAATATGTGATGGGCGATGTATGATATGATTCGGTGATGTATGATTGATTCTTATGCATGATGGCATGTATGATGATTGTTATGTCATGTGTGAAAGTGCCTTGTATAGTGATGTTTTGTATGATTATGTTTATGTTCCATGTTATGTATGTTTATCTTTCCCGTGGCTTTATATGTTATAGTTATGAAAGAAATGATAAAGTATTATGTAACGTAAAGTGGAAGATAATGAAAAGAGGAACATAATGATAGAATGCATGCATTAATGAAATAGAAAGTAAAGAAAGGATTGCAAGCAAAATGTACGGAGGTGCATGACTCTAAAATGTCGTAAGCTCAACTATGTGTGGTTTAGCTAACCCATAAGGATACATGCAGGGGTCTAGTGTTTATGACTGGCCAGTTGTATAGTACTTGGATTATAGTGGATTCTCACCCCGGTGCTGGTGCCAGGCTATGTGCGTTATGAAAGTCATTTATGATCTTCGGCCCAGTACCCGTTTTGTGCATACGTTTGGGGTGTAGTATACAGTTGGGATCTTTGTTGCTTGCCCCGGTGCTGGTGCAAGGCTATGTGTGTTATGGAAGTCTTTTATGATCATCGGCCCAGTACCCGCTTTGTGCATACGTTTGGGGTATAGCTGATGACACTGATCCGGAAAGAGGTAAAGAAAGAAAGTGATGAACAGTAAAGGAAGATAATAATATGATTTTAGTTGTGTACGTATGATGTGTGATCATGTATGAAAGTGTAGTATGATTTGGTTTAAAGTAAAGAATGGTTTTAAATGAAAGTAAAGTATGTTTTATTTTAAAACTAGAACTCACTCAGCAATGTTGACTTTTATGTGTTTCCAGTTGGCAAGTAAAGGTTGCTGAGGATGGCACGAGGCGCTACTTGGCTCATTTTGGATGGCATTCTTTTTGTTTAATGTTTTTTGCATTGTAATGCGAACAAACGATATTTTGTACGAATGTTGTATTATTTTACAAAAGAGTTACCTAGACCTTTTCTAAGTTCTCCAAGAGTTGTTGAAAATCAAGCTCCCATAATTATCAGATCTGATAGCATAGTTATCTCAAGAAATAGTGGAGCTTCAATAAGTTGTCAACAAAGTGAGCCTTAAAACTCATCCGGTGACAATGCATAACACCAAGCTGATGGAAGTAGCAATTTGAAGGAACAAGCAATTGTTAATGCTGCTTCACAGCCAACGGAAACTAATATTGTTTCTCCTTCATTCAATCAGTCCTCATTGAATAAGTGTGAAACATCAGCTGGACCAAATGTTCAAAATCTTGAGCCAAACTTTTTCCAATTTGGATCCATCTATGCAACTGGATGTAATCCCTAGGCTTAGGATTCACAACACTCATCCAGCTGAAAACATCATTGGAGATGTCCTTGAAGGCATGAGAATAACAGGACAAAGCCACAATGAGAGTGTTTGCCTGTACTCATGCTTCTTATCTCAGATGAAACCCAATAAACTAGAAGAAACCTTGAAAGATAGTAGTTGGGTTGAATCTATGCAAGAGGAATTGCTTCAATTCAAAAGACAAAAGGCTTGGAACCTATTTCCGTTACTATCCGTTCAAGTAACAATAGGCACTAAATGGATTTTTCAGGAATAAGAGAGATGATAGAGGCTTGATCATCAAGAACAAGGCAAGACTGGTAGTTCAAGGATACACTCAAGAAGAGGTAATTAATTACACCGATGTCTTTGCACCTATTGCAAGACTTGAGGCAGTAAGGATCTTTCTTGCTTATGCTGCATCCAAGAATTTTATTGTCTATCAACTTGATGTCAAGTGTGCTTTTCTATAAAGTGATATAGATAGGGAAGTCTATGTGTGCAAGCCTCTAGAATTTAAAGACCCATAGCACCCCAACTATGTGTGCAAACTGGATAAAGCTCTCTGTAGACTGCACGAAGCATCTAGACTATGGCATGAGACATTGTCTCTATTTCTACTAAAGAATAGTTGCATAAGAGGTACCATTGACAAGACTTAATTCATAAGAAAGTCTGGGAAAGATATTTTGCTCGTACAAGTCTATGTTGATGAGATCATATTTGGTTCCTTAAAAGACCAAATGTGCAAAGAGTTTAAGAGCATCATGCAGAAGAAATTTGAGATGAGTTCCATAGGAAAAATGGATTTTTTTCCTTGAAATTCAGGTAAAACAAATAAAGAAAGGATTCTTTATCAATCAATCTAAATATGTCAATGACATTTTAGAAAGATTTGATATGAAAGATAGCCAATTAAGACTTTTATACCCAAAAATCACAATCTTTGTTCTGACTCTAAGGGGGAGATACTGATCAACATCAGTATAGGCAATCATTGGATCTCTGATGTATCTCACAACAAGTATACTTGATATCATGTTTGCAACATGCATCTATGCAAGATATCAAGCTGCTCCAAAGGTGTCTCACCTAGTTGCTACCAAGAGAATCCTTAGATACCTCAAAGGAGAACCTAAACTGGATTTTCGGTATCCAAGGAACACATATTTCAATCTTTATGGCTACACTGATAGTGACTATGGTGGTTGCAACATTAATAAGAAATCAACATCAGGAGGATGCCAATTTCTTGGTGGAAGGATCATCTCATGGCTTTGCAAGAATCAATTCTGTGTCTCAATATCTACTACTGAAGCTGAATACATTGTTGTTGCTACTTGTTGTGCTCAGCTGTTGTGGATTCAAAACCAGATGATAGACTATGGATCAACTTCATGAGCGCTCCTATCCACATTGACAACAAGAGTGCTATCACCATTACAAAAAATCCAGTCAAGCACTCCAAGACAAAGCACATTGACATTAGGTATCATTTTATTATAGATATTTATGAGAAAAATCTGATTAAACTAGTCAAAGTTGATTCAAATAAACAATATGTTGATTTGTTCACCAAAGCATTTGATGAACAAAGATTCAAGTATCTTATTACGACTATTGGGATGATAAACAATGATTAGTCCATCTCATTTAAAAACCTTTTCAAAATGTGTCTTGTCTTTGTCAATACAATCTAAACCCTATTACAAAAGTATTTCTTTCAGTGTTTAACTATGAGTTCTTTCGAAGAGAAATTAACCCTCGGAAGATATCTTTTGTATCTTACGAATGAAAATTCCTCCAACTTAGTTTTATCTTCTGAAGAGTTTTTAGTCTTGGAAGATATCTTCTGTATCTTCCAAAGGAAAATTCCTCCAACTTAATTTTATCTTCCGAAGGGTTTTAAGTCTCGAAAGAAAATTTCATGTTGTATCAAATCTACTTCCGAAGCTTGAAAACTCTTCCATTTGGAAGACATTCTTACTCTCGGAAGTAAAATTTTCTAAGGATAAATTTTACCTTCCGAAGCTTTAAAACTCTTCAATCCACCCAAATTCAAACTCATTTCCTCTATTGCTTTCTCCAAAATGTCACTAAACCCTCAACACAACCAAGTTGCACTCCTTGATTATTCCAAGGATGATGACTTCTCTGAAATCATCTTCTTTCTTACCCAATCCACCTACTACACTGCACTAACTTTTAACCCCATTGTTTACTCAAACCAAATGGCAGAATTTTAGGAAAACGATCATATAGAAACCCTGAATTGGGTTAGGGTTATTAGGTTGAGCATTTGTGGTCAGGAATTGATCATATCTGAACAAATCATAGGGAGAATCTAGAGCTTCATGATGAGGGATCTCCTACGGAATTTTCCAAAGCAGACCTGGATGACACATATACCAAGATGGGATATGGTGGTGATATGAGCATGTCAACTGTGTACAAGTTTAACTTTTCCTACAACTGGAAGTTCCAACTTCACATAGTCCTTCATTGCCTGTCAAACAAGTCTGGGGGATGGGATCAAATTCCATATGGACTAGGATGCCTAGTTCATATTTTGGTAAAAGGCCTCTGGTTCAACTACTCAAGGTTTGTGCTAACTAATCTAGTAGGGAATCTTCAAAAGGAAACATTTTACATGTATCCCCAGTTCATTTAGCACATAATCAATTGTGAACTGGACTAGAGTAAGCTTGTTTATGCAACTACTCTACCTGTCCCTCACATGAGGCCAATCATCTTCAAGGTGCTGAAGAGGTTGTATACTAACTTTACCTGGAAGACACACTATGCTTCTTCCAGGTATGATTGAGCCAATGGCTCCTGGTGTCATCCCTGTTAACTCCACATGTGATGAACCCACACCAACAATAACCTTCATAATGCCAAATCTATCTTCCCACCCCATCAAAATTACATATCAGAGATGATCCAAACGAACCCTTGTTCAATCTCCTCTGATTGAACAATACCTCATGTTCAATCCAAAAAGGATAGAGTGGAAACATGGTCTCCCACTCAGTCTGAGGTCCTACTCCCCTTCATAATTGACCTTAATATGGGTATTGAGTCTCCTTAGTCTCAATCTCATGAGCCCAAAACCCAAGTTGAAAGCCCTCGGGATGAGTCTCTATACTCTTTTAAGCAGCCAAAAAGGGACAACCCTATAGTAGGCTCAATGCCATTAGATATTGATCAAAGTCATGGGTCATTACGCATAACTTCCATATCCTTTACTGACCTTTTAATAAGAACTGATAAGGAAATCATGTCTCTTCAAGGTCATGATGTTGATCCAAAACACCTATCTAAGGATCAACTGAGCCCAAAGAGATCTCTGATTTCTAGCCCCTATCAGCAAATTCGAACTGAGGTGAATCCCATTAGTGTGGAGTGGACTCATGTAGGTTCAGATGCCACTACTGAGGGTACCTCATTGGACCCTCAAGAGAGTGGTAACATCTTTGAGACTGAATCTATGGCAACCATGCCTTTTGATGACTCTGAAAGAGACATCACTAGGCAAGGGAAACCAGGGCGTCAAGAAACCATATTTGGTGGTGAGGATGAATATACTAGGTATGTTACCTCATCTCCCATGATTCTTCTAAAGAAGATGAGGGAAGTATGCAACTCACCATTTAATACCTACTTTCTAAAGTCTCAAATCTTGAATCTAGGGTTAACACTTTAGAGGATAAGTCTGCCACTCAACAACTTGAGATTGAAAGTCTCAAGGCTCAACTAGCTGAGAAACAGACTGAGAGATCTATTAGTCACGTACCAATTCAAGTCTCTTTGACTTCTTCGTCTAGCTCATGAAGCTTTTAGGATGATGCTACCAAAAAGGAGAAGAATGTTCAGAGACAAGCACATGTGGAGCCATAAAGCTTAGCTCTTTCTACACTGTCTTCTAGATATCATTCTCAGCAATCAACTGTATTCCCAGAGCCTCCTCCAATCATCCTTCAAATAGACCCGAGGATGCTCAAAGATCTAAGCAGGTTCTTAACCAAGTTCCTGATACGATCTTCTATTGAACAGCCGAGTCCGGATGTTGCTGTTACATGCTTTGGGGCTGAAGAGCTTCAAAGGTTGAATGCACCATCTACCACTATTAAGAAAGTTGGTCAACCTAAGGTCCACATTGAACCCAAGATTTATTTCAAAGGGGATATGGGGACTGATGGCTCAGCAACCAAAATAGTTGGGGCAGATAGTGCAATCCCACAAACTATTGAAGCTGAAGTCAAAGCTACGGAAGAACCATTCCAAACTTTTGAAGCTGAGATGCAAGCTGTGGAAGGGTTTTACTCTTTGTATAATGATCAAATTATCACAGATTCAATCATTGAACTAGCATTTGAGGTAAATAGTGAGGACTTTCTCAACTTACCTCTCACTCAAACACCATTATTACCACATGCTCAAATCACCACCCACTAACCTGAAACCTATGCACAAGAACCTCCAAAGTCTCAAACTTCCGAAGGCATCAAAGGAAAGAGGAAGTTGACTGCAAAAGAACTTCTAGAGGAGGAAAGGATGGAGAAACTAAGAAGAAAAAGTAGACTCCCCTCTGGGAAGCTACTAGCTGCAAGTAGCAAAGCAGCTGTAGCCAACCAGGAGGCTATCAACAATCAAAGAAGGGTGGAGATCATTGACAAACTTGTCAATTTGGGAGCTGCTAATAAAAATGTGCTCCTTTTACCATTTGAGGAGCTGGTTGAGTTGGAAAAGGCAACCCTGCTGCAGAAAGAACAAGAAGAAGCAACAATGTTGACCTTAGAGGAAGATAGGTTGAGAAAGAAAGAAGAAGCTGACCAAAGAAAGAAGGCAACCCTGCTGCAGAAAGAACAAGAAGAAGCAACAAGGATAACTTTCTTAAACTCCAAGGGATTCTCTCCTTAGGAACTAACTCCCCATAACAATGACATGATCTTATGGCTTTTCAAGAAAGAACAATTTCAAAAGAGAGAAAGAAGGCTACCAGGGAAATGTTGAAAGAAAAGAAGAAGAAATAGGAAGAAGCTCAACTTGTGGTTGTCAGGAAGATGGGTGATAAACCTGGATGAAAGATTATCTCAGGGCCCATGGCTTCTTTGGCAAGCAAATTGGCCCCATGTCTGAAAAGACCCTACAGTGACATGCTAGTGACATTAAGGCTGACATTTGCTCATGAATAAGGAAAGAGATATACAGAAGATTACATGGGATGAGTTCTAATCCAACACCAATCCCACAATCTCAACCTGGATCTATTCCTTTCCCTTTCCCCATCAAAATTGAGCCAACCACTGAGCCATACGCTCCTGAACCCACTCCATTAACCATACTTTCTTCCTCGTCCATTCAATCACAACAACCACCACAACTACCCATCCTCAAACCCAAAACACTCTCCAGAACCCAACCTTCGTCTACCTAACAACCACCCAAGTCATCCTCTCAACCATCAAATCCTCTTTCCTTAGAATAATTTAAGAAGATCAAGAGGAAGCTCATCAACTGCACCAGTCCGAGCGATATCTCTTGTGAGGAGGGGTCCATTAAACTAACCTTTATTGATGGCTCCTCATGTTCCTTCGCAAGAGAAAAATTCTTTGATATGCCTAAAGGAACACTGGACTAGGCCTTTAAACTCTTGGCAACCAACTCTGACTCCCTTATGGAAGAAGAGAAGATGTCGAGAAGGAGACTGGTAACTCTACTAGACACTAGGAAAAGAGACAAGTTACCATCTCAACCACTCATTCCTAGAAAGAAAATAGTCCAGAGGTTCGACGACTCCACTCATAAATTTTTTGTTGAAAGAGAAAATGGTAAAATCAACAGGCTCAATGCCTCTTCTCTTTTACACCCAAGCAAATTTGACATTGCTAAGTTAGCAAAAAAACCATTCTCCAATCCCTCAAACTTTGAGATAACTGCTCACATTAGGATTCATCTGAGTAGCCGTCATTTGGCTGAATTAACTACAAGAGCCAAGATTGAAGAAAGGTTGGAGTTAAGAAAAAAGGAGGAAAAGGAAGGGTCCACCACCAAAGGCAAAGCCTTCTTACAAATGATTGAAGGCCCTATACTGGAATCTATAGTTAAATGGGAGTATGACTACAACTCCCATAGACTAACTCTCTTCAAAGGGCCACAACAAAGGGTACATATCTTTCAAAATGACAGACTGGATCTCCTGTCTACGAGTGAGTTGTACAAACTTCTTAGCACCACTTCTAGAAAGAACAAGGAGACAGATAAGTATTTTCTTTCTTTAATGATGAAAGTTTTGATAAGAAGAAACAAATGAAGCTTTGATAGCATTAGCCTAGGGAAGTTTGTTGGATAAGTAAGGCTGGTGCAACCAAAACAACACTTAGACCATTTTGGTACAATTGATGAAGAACTTCCGAAGGCAAATGCTGAACTTCCGAAGCCAAGTCTGAAAGAGCTTCCAAAGAGGAACTCTATATTCCGAAGACAAAGTCTACCCTCTTCTGAAGTTCAAAAACTTAGAACAATTCAATACAATGACTTCCGAAGTATGAAAAGTGAAGATCAAATGAAGCCTCGGGAGAAGTAGTCTCTTCTGAAAAATAAGTGGCTTCGGAAGAACTTGTTCCTCCGAAGTCAGTTAACCTTCAAAAGAACCTACTATGAACTAGTGGACATAAGTATGGTCCTTCCGACACTCCGCTGCAACCTCTGAGATACTGCATGTTGCTTTCCCACGCCCGTATAGTTGACCATACTTCATTTCACTGTTTATTTTTTATTAGTTAGTACATTTACCAACTTTTGTTGGTGACAAAAAGTAAGTCATGAATATATTATGACTACCAAATCTTAGATAGTATTTTATTTAGGATACCTTACTTCTAGCAGTATTTGTCTAGTTGTAAGTTCCAACTGGTACCAAAGTATAATCAGCTGTAGATAGTAGTATATATAATTCTTCTTGTACACTTAGTAAACATGCTTGTAAGAGTCTTATAATACTTTGAGTTTAAAATTAATATATACAAGTATTTTGAACAACCATTCTCTTGTGTTGTGTTTGCTTTACGTAGTATATTATTATCAACTCATAAAGGATTCTGCATTATCAATCCGAGTGAGACTTAGAGAGTTTGAGAGACTAAAATAATGTTGTGTGACAAAACTCGATCTTGCATTATCATATACAAATAAGGTTATTTATAAAAAAAATTTAAATCATGTAACCATTTACTATTTTATTTTTTAAATGTTGGTTACTCAATTTATATAATTATTTATAATATATTGAAGTTGAAGCATAAATAAGTCTGATAGACATTTATATAAACAGTAATCAAATATACTAGTTCAGAACATAGCAACATGATATATTTACGTATCTTCACATAATAGAACATTACATTTGGCCGAATTAGCATCACGTATTTTTAAAATAGTACAACTTACATAAAAAATAGCACATCTTAAAGCTTACATAATAGAACATTACATCTTAAGACTTAAACACTATTTTTATTAATTGTTTTCTGGCATTATAAAGTGATGTTTGGACGTTATAATATGCTATTTTAATTAAGTGCTACTATTTCTATTAAGTGATTTTTTGGGACTTAAAAAGTGATATATTTATTTTTAATGAGTGTTGTTTTGACATTATGGAGCGTTGTTTTTCCATTTATGAAGTGCTACTTTCCTAGCTTAAGACCATGTGTAATGAGATGTTAAATTCATACATAACGTTACATAATACCTTCATCATTATTACGATGAGATGTTATGTTTAAATAGACATTATTATTATAATGCCATAAATCACCAAATCTATAATGATGAATGGGCGTTATAAGAACATCAACCGTTACTTATGTTTTTAACAAAAAAAGTAATAGTGATTTGATGTTGATTTGACAGAAAATACCCTCTTAATGAGCATTAACCATTACTCATGGTCTAATAGTTTTCATAACCATTATAACATCAATCTACAAAATGTATAATGACATAGTTACGTCGTACGTTATCTAAATTTTTTTTATTGTTAGCACGTTTGTAGCTGGTCAACATTTGTTGGTTTTGCTTTTACTAGTATGATTTTCTCGTAAAAGAAAGTTAAAAATCATTTGTATTTTATAATGGTACTAGTTCATCATCGGATCCGAAGTAGTTCAAAAATAGTTCCAGATATGCAGATTAAGTTGCATTTGATCAAAGCTAATGTTATTTAAAGTTGTTCATCCTTAAAAGTAATTTATAATGTAATTTTATAATAGCACTATGTAATTTTAGTATGCAAAACTACAAAATAATAGCACTATGTTCTTTTTAATAGCACAATTGTATAGCATATTTTTATGAACTTCTTTAAAAGACGTCATTTAAATTTTTTTTAACAATAGTAAACAAATATTAAAAATAAAATAATACTTAATTTTGTAGCATTTGGTGGACTTTTTTTTTTCTTTTTTTGTTCCTCTTTGCGATTTAATGTCTCAAAGACAATAACAAAATTCCGTTTTGGCTTTAGTGGTTAGGTGTTAATTCACTAGCCAAGTGTGTTGGTTCGAATCATACATATAGTCCTCATGGTTTGTTTTTTTGTTTCTTTTTTCTGTTTTCATCTATATGTGTACACTTTTTTTCCATCACTTTTCTTCTACTTAACTATTCAAACTAAATATTTCAATTTCTAATGTTGAAACTTGACAAGCGTGTGGTATATAATATACGATTTATTTAGTTTTTTATCAACTTCATTTTTCTTAAAACTAATATTTGTTAGCATCTTATGATTGTGTTAATTTTTTTTCTTGACGTCCAGGTATAAATGTTATTGGAAACCAAGTTCGATGTATTTATAATAGAGTAATTTTTAGGTGTCTTAGGTTATACTAACTAATGATACATAAGTTTTTAAAGTTTCGGGTTACTTACATACAACTTTTACTTTAAAAAAATTAAATTCTTACACTCGTATTTTTATATACGTGTCGGCATAAATTCGAATTCGTCTACGTATGTAATTTTATTCAGAAAAAAATCGGGTCATTATAAAACATTTTCGTGCTTATTTTATATACGCTTAAGATGGTCAATGTATTAGGGTTGCAAACGAACCGAATGAACACGAACAAGGCCTTGTTCGTGTTCATTCGTTAAGAAATAAACTTGTTCATGAACTGTTCACGAACACTTACCGAACGAGATTTCTTATTCGTGTTCGTTCATTAAGAAAATGAATATGTTCATGAACTGTTCACGAACACTTAACGAACGCAAATGAACACAAACAAAAGCAAACAAACACAAATAACTGTTAATGAACATGACGAACACAAAAAAAACTCATAAACACAAACGAGTACAAATTATTATAGATTTATTTTAGAATAAAATTTATATTTTTTATTACAAACATTACACAAAATCAACAAAATAAATAAGTAGTTAACATAAATACCAAAAAATACTTGATATAA
>BJCM01231977.1:0-15000 GCA_018326385.1 Flaveria bidentis
AGGATTCCGCACTATTTGATCTGGTTTCACGTCGAATCAGTTAGTACACCGTACGTAGCAGGTCCTATCCAAGTTCATAGAACGTTTCTGATCATTCCTATTCCATTCTTAACGTATTCTAATCGTTAGGTTTGATCAGATTAACGTTTTCTTTGATTGGATCGCCAATCAAATAGGATTCCGCACTATTTGATCTGGTTTCACATCGAATCAGTTAGTACACCGTACGTAGCAGGTCCTAACAAATGTGTCCCATTCTCCTATGCGAGGAGATGGAATCCTTCTCAGTAGCTTTTGACAGGAAGCACTGAACTTCACGATCCGTTGAGGAGGCCTTTGATAGGTCCAAGACATACAGGTCATTATATCTTGACGCAGACATTAATACTTGGTCCTCCGGGATCACATAGTCCTTTTTCAGGACATAGCGCTTCTTGTTGTCAAATACTACTTTAAATCCTTTATCACATATTTGGGAAAGAGAAAGTAAGTTATTTTGAAGTTGTTGAACATAGTACACCTTGTCAAACTTCACTTTCTGATTACCCACTTCCCCTTGAGCTGTGATGGTGAGGGAAGTTTAGATGTCTTCTTGTTCCCATTATCAGACATTGAGGTTGATTTTTCTTTCCATAAACCAGCTTTGTGTAAGGCCTGATTATGATAAACAGACGATTGGCTAATGAGTTGAACTTTAGGTTCACTAGCTTTTCTAGGTGGAGTCATAGAGCTCCTCTTAGAAGAACTAGGTTTTGGTTCCTGAAGTTCAACTTTCTTCCTAGGTGTCTGATAGTAAGGACAGTTAGACGTAATGTCTCCATACTTTCCACAGTTGCAACATGATCTGCTTTCAACTTGACGATTTAAATGTTTCTATGGAGAAGTGTGGGAGACACATGTGACATTGTTTAGTTTCGGTTTTGTTTGAACGTTTGTAACATCTTTTACCTTTTGTTTCTGTGGACTTAGACATGAAGCACGAGGGTGGTTAACTTGTTTGGTCTTTTTGGGTTCAGAATTAGACTTGGTTAACCCAAACTTAACTTTAACCATTTCAAATTGTTTGTTTCAGAATTACACTTGGTTAACCCAGACTTAACTTTAACCATTTCAAATTGTTTGTCCAGATTGACACAAGGCATTTTACCTTGTGATTTTGAAGTGGCCTTCTTTAGTTTAGTGCCAGATTCAATAGGTTTACATGTGGAATCTGGGTCACTTACTAGATGAGTGGACACCACATGATCCTTGATTGGATTATTATTTATTGGTTTACTTTTTGCATTCATCACGGTCTCAGGCGGTGGTGGAACCACTTTATATCCCAAACCTTCCCCATTGTTACATTCTCTCACTAATTGTTAGACAATATGAGAGGAACTTGTCCAACTGTGCTGTTTTTGTTTTAGTGAATTTACTTCTACTTCTAAAACTACCTTATCTTTCTTAGTGTCTTCAAGGGAGTTTAGATAGTACCTAATGTCATTAGCTTGGTTAAAGGCTACTACTTTAGTTTCCCTAAGCTATTTGTTCAAAAGGTCTATCTTTTCTTTGTAACTGTGCTCATTTTGTATTAGAACTCTATTGGCTTATGTGCATAGTTGTAAGTCCTTTACTAAGCTATCATTGTGATCTAATAACCTAGCAAATTTCAAATCAATGCTTTCCCTAGATTATTACAATCAGAACAAGCATGACTATTAAAAAGTTGAGTAGTGGTACTTACCTAAGAAGGAGTGGTTGAATCAGCCATCAGTGCAGAATCTGACGTTTCTGGTTTTGGTGATTCTGGACTTGTTGAACTTGTCCCTTCTTTAGGCAGGTGATCACCCACAGTTACAGATTCTTCAATATTTGACATCGCGAGCTCAAGTGCGATATCACCCTCACTTGTTGAGTCGTCATCTAAGTCCTCGACACTAGCAATGTTGGTTTCTCCCGGAGACACAAACCGAAAGCTCCAATCTTGTCCTTCGTCATCATGAGCGGTCAAGGCTTTAGGATCCTTGCTTGACAAAGTAGGACTAACTGTGGGTTTATCCTGACGATTGAAGGATGAGAAAGGATTCCTATTTCCTGTCTTTTTGGGCTTCACGCATTCACGATTAAAGTGCCCCTTTTCCCCATAGTTGAAGTAGGTAACCTTGGATTTGTCAAACCGAAAGTTATGTCCTTAGTAGCAATCATGTCCGGTTTTCTTGACAAACTTCTTCGCTCTCCGGACAGCACTTGCTAAGGCCCACATTATGTCCATCCGTTCTAGTTCTGTCTCGCCTACCTACTCATAGTCCTCATCTTCCAAATGGAAGTTCCCTATTTTCCCAGCAACTAGCCCATCATAAGAGTGGACTACTGCTACCAAGAGGTCCATGTGCTCCTCTGCTACCTCCACAGTCACATTCCCGAGATTCTCAGTCTTCAGTTTTGTAGCATTTGCTTCAGGTGCGATGTATTGGGTTCCAGACAACCCTGACGTGCCAGATCTTAAAGAAGAGGCTTGAGATGGACCAGCTGAACTCGACACAAAGGCTTTTTGTAGTGGAGCTCCAGATGTTTTGGCTTAAGGAGTTGAGTTGTACAAGGCTGGATTCAGATCATAGTAAACTTTTGTGCTCTGTACTTCATTCTCAATTCCTCCTCTCTCAGCTTCAAAATGAAGTCATTGATGTCTAACTTCGCGAGCATTTCATTCTGTCTGAGGTTGGAGACAAAAGAAACCCACTTTTCAGGTAACCAATCTGCAAAGTTTGAGACTTTGTCTTCTATAGAAGTGGTGACTCCATGAGTGTGAAGCTCACTCATCAAGTGATAGAATCGATCAATTACATTGTCCAAGCTCTCCTTTCCCATTGACGATAAGTTGTCAAACTCCTTCTTCAATGCTTTAGCCTTTAGAGCTTTTAACGATGCTTTACCATCATACCTCTTTTCCAATGCATCCCACAGCTTCTTTGCTTGCTTGTTCTCAGAAAATTGATGGAAAATGTCCTTTGGAATTGACTGAGTGAGCAAAGCATAGACTTTCTTCTCAGCATTGTACTTAACCTTTTGTCCATCAATCATGCCCCCTAATGTGAGTTTGACTCCATCAACTCCTACAGGCATGCTATACCCCGTCTCTATTGACTCCCACAGATTGGGATCTACACCATTCAAGTAAATCTCAACTCTTTGCTTCTAATGTGGATAATCATCTAACATGATTAGCTTAGGTGGTATATTGTGATTCCCCACTTCATTTTCCAGAAGCAATAGATTCTGGATCCTTGAGTCTCTCCCCGCAGTGAACGCTGAATACTAATCCTCCATTACTCTTAACTTTAAACTTTTGAAACAAACTTTTGTACTTGTGCGAATGAAGGTGTACGATTGGGCTATTCGTGCGATTGAACAATGCGGATGGCTCAAACGTGCAAATGAACCAATGCGGATGAATCAATCGGGCAAATGGACATGTGCGAATGAACAATGTAACTAGACAGTTCAGTCGTACGAATTAAGGTACGAATGAGTCCAATCGTGCATATGAGGGATGCATATGAACTCAGTCGTGCGATTGAGTCAATCGGGCGACTGAAGCTGCTGGATTTTGAATATTTGAAGGTTTAAGGTATTTTGGACACAAAAACACGAATTTTCACTAACCCTAATTGTCGTATTCCGGAAAAAATCAACTTTACGAACTAGAGACGTCTAAAACACCGTTTGACATAAAAAGATTGCATTTTTAGTGGAAAACACAATTTTTATATCAAAAATGATTGAATCACACGTAAATCAAGAGCCAAAGCTCTAATACCACTTGTTAGGATCATGTACTGGACGATGTACTAACTAATAAATGTGTATACTGAATCAAATAGTGCGGAATCCTATTTGATTGGCGATCCAATCAGTGAGAACGCATGTAGTAACAATGTTAGATTGAATCTAAACGTTAAGAACTATTGGTAATCGATCTAGTGCGATCTATGAACTTGGAACAAGTTCTTAGAGGTCTCTAGAAGGCTAGGGTATGTATGTATTCGAAGGTGTTACGTTTTTCCATGATTTAAGTGGTATTTATAGGTTAGGGTTTCTCATTCGAGCGACTGAACCATTTGCATGGTTTAGTCGGGCGATTGAACCATGCGGTTGATCCATTCGCACGACTGAGTGTTCAGTCATGCGACTGAGCCAATCTCATGTTATAATCGTGCGACTGATCCAGTCTCCTGGTTCAGTCATGCGCCGGAGTCATTCGCATGAAGTTGTTCATGCGTATGGTCCATTAGCATGGGCCATTCGCAAGAGAACTTCATATTATTAAGTTTGAATATATTTATTAATCATAACATTGCTAAGATTAATTCGGGGGAAAGTGCAAATGTAAGTGTTGACGTGTAAGTTCCCATAAGATCTTGTAACATGACTTTTGAGGTCTTAGAGGTTACGTTGGGCATGATGATGATGTTGCATGTCTATGCATGATGTATGATATGTATGTATGATGTTGCCCTATATGATGATGATGACTGTGTATGTTGATGTTCCTTATTATGATGTATGTTTATCTTTCTGTGGCTTTACGATGAATGTTAATGAATGAAATGAATTATTTTGTAAGGTAAAGTGAAAGATAATAAGAAGTGGAACATGATGAATGCATGCATTAATGAATGATGAAAGTAATGAAAGTCTTGCAAGCATTGTATGTCGGGACACGCCATTAAAAGGTGTTAGCCCAACGGTGTGCGGGTTCGCTACCCCGGGAGGATGCACATCGGAGTCTTTCTTTGTGATTGACCATTTGTATGGAACCATTGTTGCTAGCCTTAGGTATTGTGACCAGAGGTGTTGGGCACCATGAATGAAGGTCTATGATAGGCTTAGGTCCAGTACCATGAGCATGAAGGGCATAGCACATGAAAATGGTATACCTGAACTTTACCTTAGGTACTGTGGCCAGAGGTGTTGTGCACCGTGAATGAAGGTCTATGATAGGCTTAGGCCCAGTATCATGAGCATGAAGGTTAAAGTTCATGGTGTTGTCGAAAGAAAAAGATGTAACGATGAACGAACGAATGAAAGTATGAATGGATGAATGAACGGAAGTTAATGAACGATGAATACAATAACTATTATCTATGTGTACATATGATGTATGATCGCATGAAAGTAATGAACGGTTTTAACGAAAGAAAAGTAGGTTTTATTATAAAACTAGAACTCACTCAGCAACGCTGACTTTTATGTGTTTCTAGTTGGCAGGTAATGCTTGCTGAGGATGGCATGAGGCGACTACTCAGCTCTTTTGGATGGCATCCACATTTATAGCGTTTTTGTGATGTAATGCAACTTGGGTTTTGTAATTGAATTACGATGTATTATTTTGCAAAAGATATTATATTGAAATGGAATGTTTTGTTTAAATGTTTCCGCTGCAACATTATAGGTAATATGATGAAAATATATGTTTTATGTGCAATGATTTACCAGTTGTAAGCGTCTTGGGAACGGGGCCTTACAAGTTGGTATCAGAGCCAAAGTTTAAGTGAAATGGGTACATTTTCAAAATAAACCTTAACTGATAATGGGACGGAAAGGGAAGGGATGCCAATCTGAGTAGCTGTGTGCCATCAGATATTTTCTTTAATGTTAACCGGTATTTTGTGCGCGTGGTATGTGGTTATGTGTGGTATGTAGATTTAAATATTGATGTAGTCAGAATAGGTAATTCTTGGGGTATGAAGAGTAAAGTAAGTGGCTAATCACAACTAGCCACTGTAATTAGGGACTTACTATACTTGACATAAACTGAGTTGTTCCCATGAATGACCATGTTGGTGTTTGAATCTTTCAGTGTGCGTGTGAATGGTCAGTGGTAGATCTTTGAAATCCTCTTATGGTGGTGGTCGTGATGGGCTTGGTGCTGAGCCACGACCCAAGAGAGGAAGACCCAGAGTTGAGGAGGTGGTTCATGAAGAACCTGAGACCCTTTATCCGGAGGGTGGTGATGAGAGTGCAAACCGGAGGGCCTCGGTGAAAGAGGTTGTGGTTGAGGAAGTTCACCATGTCATGCAGACGATCTTACCGTCTGTAGTGACCGAGGTTATCAAGGCGGTGCGGGAAGGGGAAAGGAAAGAGAGGAATAGGTCCTCGGGAGAACGGGAACAACCAGAGCCTGAAACGGTTCTATCTGATGATGAAGAGGAAGAAGAAGAGCCTCTGCAGGAGCATGCATGAGAATGTAATTATGGGGCATTTCAGTGATGCAAGCCCCTTACTTTTGATGGGAACGGCACTACTGCAGCTGCTCACCGGTGGGTGAGAGAAATGGAAGCGGTATTGAACATCAGCGAGTGCCGGGAGGATTAGAAGGTAAAGTTTGTTGTACATTCTTTTGTGGACTCGGCTCTGTGCTAGTGGGACAATATAGTCCAAGCCAAGGGTAGCAAGCCCATTGGGAGAATGAGATGGTCGGAGCTGAAAAAGTTGGTGATTGAGGAGTTCTGTCCTCACTGGGAATTGGATAAGGTTGAGAGGGAGTTCCTGCAATTAGAGGCAGGAACCATGACACACCAGCAGTACACCACAAAGTTCTTCGAGATGGCACGTCTGGCGCCGGATCAGGTTACACCTCTGTCACGAAAGATTAAAATATATATTCAGGGCTTGCCAGCAGATATTCGCAGGCACATGTTCGCCGCCCGACCGAGCACGTTTAGGTCGGCGGTGGATTTAGCAGGGAGATTGTATGATGAGAGGGCTGTGGTGGTGGCGGCTGAAGGTGGCAGGAAGGGTGGAGGTGATCGAAAGTGGCAGGAGAAGAGGTTTGGTCGGGGTGATGCCTCGACGGGTAAGAAGAAGGCACGGGTGGACGACCGTCGTGTGGTCACATCGGGGGCAGGTATGAAGAAGTGCGGTAGGTGTGGGAGAGAGCATAATGGGGAGTGTAGGTTTGGGTCGAACTTGTGCTTTAAATGTGGGAAGGCGGGGCACATGGCAAGGGACTGTCGTACGATCCGGTACTTTAACTGTGGTGAAGAGGGTCACATGAGTAAGGATTGTAAGAAGCCGAGGGCTGAGGGTTCCAGGGCGAAGAAGACGGGAGGTGAAGGACCGAGGGCAAGCACCAGGGCATTCACTATGACACAGGAGGAGGCTAGGATGGAACCTGATGTTGTATCCGATACGTTTCTAGTGAACCAAACTTTAGCTTTTGTGTTATTTGATTCGGGTTCCAGTAAAAGTTTTATTTCTGCTGCTTTCTGTGCTAAGCTGCCTGTTAGTGGTAGACGTGTTGATGCACCCTTTGATGTAGAAACTACCATAGGTAAGTCTACCAGAATTTCTGAGATGATAGAGAACTATGATGTGGAACTAAAAGGTCATAAGTTTCCGGTTAGACCGTTCGTGATGACCTTAGGTTGTTTCGATTTGGTTCTTGGGATGGATTGGTTGGCGGACTCCGTGTCAAACATTATGTGTTGCAAGAAGATGATTCGTTTGACAGTGCTTGACGAGAGTAAGGTAACTGTTTATGGGGATCAGGTCACGACGATCCCGAAAGTGATCTCAATGGTGGTGGCGGGAAAGTGTATGAGGCGTGGATGTAGCGCCTATTTAGCCTATGTAAAGGATGTGGATATGCCAACACCACAACTGTCTGATGTACCGGTTGTGTGTGACTTTCCAGACGTGTTCCCAAAAGAATTACTAGGAGTGCCACCTGACCGAGAGATCGAGTTTCCGATTGATCTGATACCGGGTGCCCAACCTATTGCCAAGGCACCGTATCGGTTGGCTCCGATGGAGATGAAAGAGTTAATGGATCAGTTGCAAGAGCTTCTTGATAAGGGGTTCATTAGACCAAGTATCTCTCCTTGGGGTGCTCCGGTCCTATTTGAGAAGAATGAAGACGGTAGTATAAGGATGTGCATTGACTACCGCGAGCTGAACAAGTTGACGGTGAAGAACCGATACCCCTTACCGAGAATAGATGATTTGTTCGATCAGCTTCAAGGTGCCAGTTGGTTTTTAAGGATAGACCTTCGATCTGGTTACCATCAGTTGAAGGTGAAGGAGCAGGATATCCCAAAAACAGCTTTCCACACACATTATGGTCACTACGAGTTTCTTGTCATGTAATTTGGTTTGACCAATGTGCCGGCTGCTTTTATGGATCTGATGAACCGTGTGTGTCGGGCGATGTTGGACGAATCAGTGATTGTGTTTATCGATGATATCCTGATTTATTCGAAGAGCAAGATAGAGCATGCTGGTCACATTCGGTAGGTTTTGGAGATGTTGAGAAAGGAGAAGCTGTACACCAAATTCTCTAAGTGTGTGTTCTGGTTACGCGAAGTTCAGTTCTTGGGTCATGTGGTAAATCCTGACAGGATTATGGTGGACCCGGCTAAGGTGGAGGCAGTGATGCAATGGAAGTCTCCAAAGACGCCATCTGAGATTCGTAGTTTCTTGGTTTTGGCGGGCTACTACAGAAGATTCATCCAAGACTATTCCAAGATTGCTTCTACACTAACCAAGTTGACCCGGAAAGATGTGAATTTTGTATGGGGTCAAGCTCAAGAGAAGGCATTGAAGAATTGAAGTCAAGATTGACTCAAGCTCCTGTTCTGTCATTACCCAATGGAAATGAAGATCTGGTGGTTTATTCTGATGCTTGATACTCAGGGTTGTGGTGTGTGTTAATGTAGAGAGGGAAGATCATAGCCTATGCATCCCGACAGTTGAAGATCCATGTGGTCAATTATCCTACTCATGACTTGGAGCTAGCAGTCGTGGTCTTTGCACTAAAGATTTTGAGGCACTATCTTTACAGGACGAAATGCACCATTTTCACTGACCACAAGAGCTTGAAGTACTTCTTTGAGCAGAAAGATCTAAACATGAGGCAGAGACGATGGTTAAAGCTTATAAAGGATTATGACTGCGAGATCCATTACCATCCGAGCAAAGCCAATGTGGTGGCGGATGCCCTTAGCCAAAAAGAGAGACCCGAGCCGATTCGGGTGAAAGCGTACAAGTTAATCATGACCTCTGACGTGATGAAGCAAGTTAAAGAGTTTCAAGATGAGACATTGAAAGAAGATCATCTTATTGGTCGCGGAGTTGGGTGAAAACACATTTGGTGTTAGAACCCGGTTTGGATGAATGTGGATTCCTCGTTTTAGGGATCTTCTACGTATGAAGATCATGGATGAAGCACACAAGAATCGGTACTCCATTCATCCCGGTGCTACAAAGATGTACCAAGATATGAAGAAAGATTATTGGTGGCCGGGTATGAAGCATGATGTGGTGGAGTATGTGAGTAAGTGCCTTACTTGCTTACAGATGAAAGCCAAGCATCAAAAGCTGTATGGGAAGATCTAACCTTTGGATATACCGGAATGGAAGTGGGAGCACATCACCAAAGATTTCATTACAAAGTTGCCGCGTACTTCGAAAGGATATAATGCTATATGGGTGATTGTTGACCGTCTTACTAAGAGTGCTCACTTCCTACCGATCCGCGAGACATATTCATCGGAGAGGTTGGCTGATCTTTTCATCAAGAAAATTGTAACTCTCCATGGTGTGTCAGTGTCTATTATGTCTGATTGTGACACTCGGTTTACATCCAAATTTTGGAAGAAATTCCACGATGCCATGGGGACGAGGTTAAATATTAGCATGACTTATCATCCCCAGAATGATGGTCAGTCAGAAAGGACCATTCAGACATTGGAGGACATGCTCCGGGCAGGTGTGATTAATTTTGGGGGAAGTTGGGATGACCACTTACCGTTAGCTGAATTCTCATACAACAATAGTTATCATGCCAGCATTGGTATGCCACCTTACAAGATGCTATATGGTAGGAGATGCAGGAATACCCATCTGTTAGGGTGATATTGATCGGAAAGAGTTAGGGAGCGTCGAGGTGATCAAGGCTACGACTGAGAAGCTTGAAAGGATCAAATCTTTCATGAAGGCAGCCAAAGATAGACAGAAGTCGTATGCCGATAAGCGACACAAACCGATCGAGTTCAAGTTGGGTGACGGGGTTATGTTGAAGGTCTCACCTTGGAAAGGTATTATCTGATTTAGGAAGTGGGGCAAATTGAGCCTGTGGTACATAGGCCCTTTCAGAATCATCGCTCGAGTAGGAGAGGTGGCCTATAGACTGGAGTTACCGGATGAGTTAAGTGGAATTCACCCAACATTCCACGTATCTCGTCTAAGGAAGTGCTTGGCAGATAAAGACATGATTGTTCCACTTGAGGATATCGAAGTGGACGAACGGCTCAATTACGTGGAACAACCAGTGGCAATCATCGATCAAAAGGAAAAGAGGCTGAGAAATAAAGTGGTTCCTCTTGTGCGTGTACAGTGGAAGCACATGAAGGGATCCAAGTCAACTTGGAAGACTGAAGAAGAAATAAGGCAACATTACCCATGTTTGTTTAAGGAATAACAGGTTTTGGGGATGAAACCTATATAAGGGGGTGGACTTGTAATACCCGGATATTTTCCTTAAAGCCGATGAAAGAAGAAAAAGAAATAAAGTCCAAAGTCAGGGGGACCAAACTTGCCAAAACGCGAGAAAGTTTGGATGAATGGGGAATAAGAGGGGAGGGCAGCCCACACCCTCCCCCACACCCCCAAAAATTCTGCAAAAGAGAGAGGAGAAGAGAGAAAAGAAGAGAAAGTGGTGGGTTCGGGTAGATTCAAGCTCGAAAATCGTCGTGTAGCGGATCCAATCGAAGCTCTACTTCGCGGTGTTGTTTGTGTGAGTTCTAGGACCCCTCTTTTACACGTTTTTAAATGGTTTTGGGGCTGGAACACATCTGAAATCGAGTTTTGTGAAGGATGTGTGTGTTGACCCGTTTGTGTATGTGTATGTGTGTGTATGATTCGTTTGGGTCTTGCTTTTGAGCTTGTGTGTGCTTGAATGGTGTTGTAGTATGCATTCCTAAGGTTTAGGATGGTTGATTTGGGCTTAGAATGGGTTTGGATGAGCTTGGAGGTCAAAAATGGCAGATCGGGTTCGGGATGAACTGCATTCTGCATCAGCTAGGGCTATGCGACCGAATGGAGGCCATACAACCGAATGGGGTGTGATTGAGGTTTATTCGCATGATTGAGGTCCATTTGCACGATTGGGTGTTCATTCGCATAGGTGTTCATCCGCATTGGTCCATTCGCATGATGTTCAATCGCATGGAGACCATGCAACTGAAGGGTGTCCATATGCCCGAATAGGGCTGTTGTACCCGAGGGAAAGCGTAGTTTAATTACTAAATTTTGGGGGAAAGTGCAGATGTAAGTTTTGACGTGGAATTTCCCGTAAGATCATGTAAGATGACTGTTGAGGTCTTAGAGGTTACGTTGGGCATGATGATGATGTTGCATGTTTATGCATGATGTATAATATGTGTGTATGATGTTGCCCTATATGATGATGATGATTGTGTATGTTGATGTTCCTTATTATGATGTATGTTTATCTTTCCGCGGCCTTACGATGAATGTTAATGAATGAAATGAAGTATTATGTAACGTAAAGTGAAAGATAATGAGAAGTGTAACATGATGAATGCATGCATTAATGAATGATGAAAGTAATGAAAGTTTTGCAAGCATTGTATGTCAAGACACGCCTTTAAAAGGTGTTAGCCCAACGGTGTGCAGGTTCGCTACCCCGGGAGGATGCACATCGGGGTCTTTCGTTGTGATTGACCATTTGTATGGAACCATTGTTGCTTGCCTTAGGTACTGTGATCAGAGGTGTTGGGCACCATGAATGAAGGTCTATGATAGGCTTAGGTCCAGTACCATGAGCATGAAGGGCATAGCACATGACAACGGTATACCTTAGGTACCGTGGCCAGGGGTGCTGTGTACCGTGAATGAAGGTCTATGATAGGCTTAGGCCCAGTATCATGAGCATGAAGGGTAAAGTTCATGGTTTTGACGAAAGGAAAATATGTAATGATGAACGAACGAATGAAAGTAAGAATGAATGAATGAACGGAAGTTAGTGAACGATGAAGAAAATAACTATTATCTATGTGTACGTATGTTGTATGATCGCATGAAAGTAATGAACGGCTTTAACGATAGAAAAGTAGGTTTTATTATAAAACTAGAACTCACTTAGCAACGCTGACTTTTATGTGTTTCCAGTTGGCAGGTAATGCTTGCTGAGGATGGCACAAGGCGGCTACTCAGCTTTTTTGGATGGCATCCATATTTATAGCACTTTTGTGATGTAATCAAACTTGGGTTTTGTAATTGAATTACGATGTATTATTTTGCAAAAGCTATTATATTGAAGTGGAATGTTTAGTTTAAATGTTTCCGTTGCAACATTATAGGTAATTTGATGAAAATATATGCTTTATGTGCAATGATTTACTAGTTGTAAGCGTCCTGGGAACAAGGCCTTACATAGTTTGAGTGTTCATGTTTTAATGAAGAAATAGTTTTCTCTAATACATCAATTTTGATTTTATAATCAGATTCTGCTCTTTTAAAATCAGATTTTAGTATATTTAAAGACTCAATATCGGTTTTGATCTCCATGTTATAGTCATAATAAAGTTTAATCTTAACTATACATGTTGGGGTACAAAGATATTCATATTCCTTGTTATCTTTAGTTCCATCCATGAGAGCTTGAGTAGGAGTGACATCTTGCACCATAAATCTCCAGTCAACTTCTTGAGCAACAATAACTATCTGTTGTTTAGTTCTCTTGGCAACAACTTTTTAAGTGGCAGGATGTGAGGAGGCTTGAGTGGCTTCGGGGTTGGACTTTGGAGCCTTGGATTTCCTTGAAAAAAGTTGGTTATAGTTGTAGCACTTGGCTTTTGATTTATCTAAACCAAATTTGTTGTTGGTTGGGTTCTGAAGAAACAGCCTTCCAGTTCTTTTAAAGAACTTTTTTTCTTTATAGGTTTAAAGAGCCATTTGTTGGACAATGTCCATGTATTCAATATCATCTAGGAAGAAGCACTCTAGATCATCAAAGCAGAATTGAAAATCTCTAGAGTGTCCATTTCTTGAAACAAAGGCACAACTATCCTGGAATGGACTTTGTTGAGACTGTTGAAATCTGGGTGTCTCAGGAAAAATGATGTATGGCCTAGAGGAAGATGATGGTTGTTAGGAGTGGCTCAAATACTGCTAGGGCTGGGGAGTTTTGGACCCTTCAGCAATGAGTAAAACATTGCTAGCAAGAAGTATTACAGCCAACCCCTTGAGTTTGAGTGAAACCATTTGCTAGCAGGAAGTATTGCTAGCATCGCAACAGGTGAGAAAGTTTCATCATAGTCAACCCCTTGAGTTTGAGTGAAACCATTTGCTACAAGTCTAGCTTTATAAGTATCCAGGTTTCCATGCATATCGGTTTTCTTCTTGAAAACCCACTTACTTCCAATTACTTTGGAATTAAGAGGTGGTATAACCAAGTCCCATACTTGATTGTCATAAATGGATTGCATCTCAACGTTCATGGCCTCAAGCCATTTGTCACAGTCCGAATTGGACAACGCATCATGGTATGTGATTGGTTCATCGGAATCTATCACATAACATCCATCATTGAAAAATCCATATCTCAAGAGTCACTCCCATAGACTGTAGTGAGGAGATTAAGTTAATATACTTGAAGTATTGCTGGCTCAGGGTCTCTACAACAATATGAGTGAAGTTTTCAAACTGCTGCTTCATCGTATATCTCTTGGACTCTTTGGACTCGGTGGAAGCAGAGTACATCAATGTCAAAGCATCAAAGAGTTATTTTGCAGTCTGATAGTGCTTAAAGCCTACCATTATGGAGTTTGGTATGGTTGTAAGTACAACTGCCATGGCTTTGCTATCGATGTCCATCTTCTTGAAGTCTTCATTGGAGTAGTATTCAACAACTCTCTCTATCATGGCACCATTACCAACCGGAGACTCCACCTTTGGCTTGTAAGGACCGTGACTGATAGATCTCCATATTTTGTTGTCTTGATACTTAATAAAACCTTCAATACATTTGCACCAAGATCTGAAATTATCAGGGGTGATAATTGGAGCCTTGGTTATAGTTCTGATCTCAGATTCAGAAGATTTCTGGTTGATAGCGATTTTGAGTGTAGTGAGTGAATAAGTGATGAAACAAGGTCATTTGGGATGGTCAGATCTCACAATCAAGAGCCTAAAAAGCTTTGATACCAATTGTAGGATCAGATACTCAACATAAGGTTTATCTCTCAGACTCACTTAAACACACTCAAATGATGATGTAGAATCTTTGAATAAGTTGATAATAATATACTAACTTAATGAACACAAGAAATGGTTTCAAGATACTTGTATATATTACTTATCAACTCAAAGTTTACAAGACTCTTACAAGCATACTAACTGAGTTACATTGAGAAACTATATATACTATGATCTATAGCCGGTTATACTTAGATTACCAGCTGGAACTTACTACTAAACAAGTACTACATTGTTATAGGTAAGGTAGTTAAGATAAAATACTATCCTAGATTAGGTAGTCCTATGACTTACCTTTTGTCACCAACTAAATATGGTAATTGTACTAACTGATAAAGGTGAACAGTGGTATAAAGTATGGTCAACTACATCAGCGTGGGAAAATGACATACAGTATATCAGAGGTGACAAAGGATGTCAGACAGACCATACTTATATCCATTGGTTCATAGTTGGTTCTTTCGAAGGTTAACTAGCTTCAGAAGAATAAGTTTTTCTGAAACCATTTATACTTTGGAAGAAACAACCTATTCCAAGACTTTTGTTGGTCTTCAAGACGTTATACTTTGGAAGTCCTTGTCTTGAATCTTTTAAGTGTTTAGCTTCGGAAGAGGAATTACTTAGTCTCGGAAGGCTGAGTTCCTCTTCGGAATTTCTTCGATCTTTGATCTTCGGAAGTTTTTTGATATGGCTTCGGAAGTGCAGATTTGTCTTCGGAAGCCTTTGTTCAGTTGCATC
>BJCM01231988.1:0-14442 GCA_018326385.1 Flaveria bidentis
GTAAATTGTTGCTGAGGATGGCACTCGGGGGAAGCTACTCGGAGGGGCAAGACTGACATCCATTTTTATCATAAACTCTCTGTTGTTTAGTAATATGGTAAACTGTTCTTTGTAAACTAATTTCAACCAAACGGTACTGCCTAACAGCAGTGTTTTTAAGGACTTGAATGGTTTGTTAAAGTTTAATTCCCCTGCTTGAATTTGTACGTTTGTGTGTTTTATATAATTATCATGGTGAATGGCCAATTGTAAGGTCTCCGGAAAACGGGGCGTTACACATATACCTCCTCATCAATCACCCCATAAAGAAAAGCACACTTGACATCAAGTTGATAGACCTTGAAGTTTTTGGATGCAACAAATGACAAGAATATCCTGATAGCTTCTAGTCTTGCTACAGGAGCGAAGTTATCAGTGTAGTCAATTCCTTCTTCTTGTGTGTATCCTTGAACAACTACTCTAGCTTTGTTTTTTATGACAATGCCTCTATCATCCTTTTTGTTCCTAAACACCTATTTGGTTCCAATAGTAGTCTTCCCATAAGGAAGAAGACAAAGGTTCCAAACTTTCTATATTTTGAATTGAAGTTGCCCCTCTTGCATAACTTCAACTCAACTTCCATCCTTTAGAGTCTCATCAACTTTCTTTGGCTCTATCTGAGATAAGAAACAAGAGTGAAGACAAACATTTGCTTCATGGATTTGTCCTCTTGTTCTTATCCCTGTGTCAACATCTCCAATGATGTTTGTAGTGGGATGAGACTTGTGGATCTTTAGTTAAGGGATCACAGCAAGTTGCTGAGAGAGATCTAAATTAGAAAAATTTAGATCTGGCATTGATGTATCTCCCACTACATCAGCACACTTGATCCCACTACATCAGCACACTTGATTCCTTGATCCAATGAGTGTGTGACATCATTGATGTTGTCATCTATGGAGTGGTTATCAGCATCAAGGAATTCCTGATCACTATCACCACCGCCATTGTTTTCTTCTGCATTCGAAGTATCTTTATCTGGTTGTAGAGCCTCTGAGCTGGAATTTGATGGCATCTCAGATGTATCAGTTGAATTTGTCATTGTGGTGCTAATAGAAACCTCATTTTCAGAAGTAGTTAACACTAGAGCTGAAGATGTATGGCTTGAAGGTATCTAAGCTCAAATCTTGGGTCAGGATCACCTATGGGTAAGATATCTGTAGATCCTGAAACATTCACACAAGATTTGTTAAAACAGTTAGTAACTAAATCAAGATCAAACAACCAATCAAGACGAGAACCAGCCACACAGGGTGTGTGTTCATTGAAAGTCACATTGGTTGACTCCTCAACAATTCTAGTTCTGAGATTGTATACTCTGTAAGCTTTAGCTTGAGAAGAGTATCTAATGAAGTGTCCATCATCGGCTTTCTCAGCAAATTTGGCAATTTATTCCTTGGTATTCAAGATGGTGCAAGGACATCCAAATGACCGGAGAAAACCAATGAAAGGTTTCCTCTTTTGCCAAAGTTCATAAGGAGTTTTGCCGTGAGTCTTAACCATTAAAAATATGTTCTGCAGATAACAGGCAGTGTTGAATACCTCTGCCCAAAAGGTGATGGGCAGCTAAGAGTCAGACAACATGGTTCTTGTAGCTTCAATTAGTGTCCTGTTTCTTCTCTAAGCAACACCATTTTGCTAAGGAATCCTGGGAGCATTGTATTGTCTTGTAATACCCGTTTCATCACAGCATGTAACAAGGATTTGGTTCCTGAATTTAGTTCCCTGATCACATCTTATGGTTTTGAACTTGTGATTAGATTCATTCTCAATCTTTAGCATGAAATTCTTCAGAATCTCAAGGGTCTCATCCTTAGTTCTAAGGAAGAAAACCCAAGTGAATCTTGTAAAGTCATATGTGATCATTAAACAATAAGTGGTCCTTCCTAGACTCATTACACTGGTGGGGCCAAAGAGATCCATATGTTACAAGTGTAGGGGTGTACTGATGGAGTTTCTTTTCATAGGCTTATGAGATATGTTGTGTTGCTTCCCTTTCAGACATGCAACACAATGATCATCACATGTAAACTCTTTCTTTGGCATTCCAGTTACCAAATCATTTTTATTCAGCTTATACATGTTCTTAAATTTTACATGGCACATTCTTTTATACCATAGGAAAGACTCATCACTATTGGCTTTAGACAGAAAGCATGAAACTTCTCTAGAGGGAGATGTTTCTTGCAAGTCCATCTTGTACATGTTCCCTTTCTTGGGGGCTCTAAGCAGAATATGCTTATGAGGAATGACCACCCCAAGCTTGAGAACAATGCACTCATGCTCAGTGAAGAGCATGTTATGACTCTGATCATAAAATTAGGAAGATTTTACCCAAGCTCCTTGACAAACCTTACCTTTTCAATGCTGAGCTTACCATTTGTGACCTTGCCCCTTCTAGAAATGTAACCACCTTCATCTCCTCCAAAAGCAACTGGCCCTCCATCAATCCTTTGAAAGTTTTGGAGTAGTGACCTATTGCCTGTCATGTGCCTAGAATAGCCATTGTCAATGATCTATATATTATTGTTTGTCTTGAGCTGTTCCTGTACAAAGAAGATGAATAGTTACATTTGGAAACCCAAGCCTAACTTCTCTTGGGTACAATAAAAGAAGTAGAAGATAATGCAACAGTAATAGATCCTGTAGTTCTGCTTTGAGGATCTTGAACTGTTGTTGATGGAGAACTTTCAGTCACTTGGTCTTTCTTAGACTTCCACACCACCTTTGGAAGTTTGGACTTGACCTTCAACACTTTGGAAGCTTTTGAGACTTCGGAAGTTCTGATGACTGAACCTTCGGAAGATTCTGTAGACACTGCAACAGACTTCAGTGCTTCAGAAGTATTCCTTTCTTCCAAGACCAAATTTTCTTCCGAAGGCAATTTTCCACTTGTCTTCTTCATTTTGGAGCTTTCGAAGGAAATAGATTTTCCTTCCGAAGCTGGAATCTTTTTGGAACTCTTGGAAGTCCTTTTCTTGGTCATATGAAGAGTACCTTTTGGATTGTATGGACAATCCTTAGCAAGATGAGAGGTACTTTCACACATGACACATTCCACTTTCTTCTTCCCACGAGCTTTCTGCTAAGAGCAAGACTGATTTTGATCACATGCCTTCTCCACCTTCATCTTTGCAGATGCTGAGACAGTCCTTTTGGGGTGTGAACTATTTATGGAGTTGGATGGTCTAGGTTGTGTAGCAGTGGTACATAACAGATCAACCTTCTTCTTGGTGCTGAGATGATTTGAACATGAACTAGAACTCTTAGTAGAAGAGTTTAGGTTGATGTCTTCAGTGTTTACCACTTCAAATTCTACAAAAATAAAAACTTGTTTCTGCCTGGAATCAAAAGTGGCCTTGATCTCTTAAGCCTTATTAGATTTTTTTTGCTCTTTCTAGACAAGTTTTTCCTTATAGACTTGGTCATCACAGTCCTCTTCTTCTCCTCAGAAATATAGTTATCCTTCTTAGAATCCTCTTCTTCACTCTTCTCAGAGAGATTCTTCACTATTACTTCTTCATCCTCTTCACTTAAAGGATCTATGAGAGGAAGCTCATCTTCACAAGTTCCATACCTGGGTGATCTTATAGACAAGATTGTGTGTGGAGGAGCTATCTCATTTGATCCCAGTCCCTGATTGTTTTGATAAGACACCTTATTGTGTAGGGATGAGAATATCATGTTCTTGAAGGTCTCTTCTTCAAGAACACACTTTTCTACCCTGGCTTTGCTGATCACAAGCTCAGCCTGGCACTCAGTCAGCTTAGTTATGAGATCCTTGATCCGAGTCCTATAATTTGTATGCTCATGTTTTAGAACTGAAATGGTTTTCAATAAGTCCTCTATCTTCAGTTTATAATCACTTTTAGAACTTCTAAAATCAGCTTTTAAAATGTTTAAAGACTCAAGATCAGATCTCATATCTAAGTTGTAGGACCTGTATCTGTTAACTTTAGCAATGCATTCAGGGGTACAGAGATGTTCCAATACCTTGGCTTCATCATGATCTGCCATTAGTGCCTTGTTTGGAGAAGCATCTTCCACCTGAAAGCTCCAGTCAAAGCCTTCTTCTTCAACAGCAACTAGAGCTTGCTGCTTTGGCTTGTCATTCTAGGTAGCTTTGTCAGTGTAGTTTGGTTTGGATTGTGTTTGGCCACGATTTGTTCTTGGTTCCTTACACTCCCTGGCAAAGTGGCCTATCAAGTTATAGTTGTAACACTTGACTTTGCTCTTATCCAGTCCAAACTTTCCACTGGCTGCACTACTGGTTAACTTTCTTCCTATCTGTTTGTAGAACTTCTTGGCTCTGTGAGTGAGAAGAGCCATCTACTAGACTTTCTCCATGTACTCCAGATCATCTAGAAGAATACAGTCCAGGTCTTCAAGGGTGAAAAGAAAGTTGCCACAACTTTCATCAGAGGACACAAAGGCTTGAGAAGAACTTGTCTCTTGGAAAGGGCTTCCTTGAGTGTAGTTCTCCCTTAGTGTCTCAAGGAAGGTGATGAAAGGACCCTTAGGTGAGTTTTCAGGGTAGCATATGAGATGATGTTAGGGTTCTATGCTATCCCTTTCAACTACATGAAGGGTTGAACCCATTTGATTATTGGAGTTGCCAGATGAACTTTGCATGTTCATTTCTATCTGGTAGGCATTGTGAATCCCATACAACTTTGTTAAAGTGAGAGTTTTTAAATTTTCAGTTCTCTTGATAACAACATAGTAGTGTTTTTCCATTGCCTAATAAGTGAGGACATGAACTTCCTTACAATGTCTCTATTTTCAAGAGCAACTCCTCCATCCATTAGGGTATCCACAATCTCAACATACCTGAAGTATTGTTGAGTCATGGTTTCATCAGCTTTGAAGGTGAAATTTTTAAACTGCTGCTTTAGGAGATCCTTTTTGTTCTCCTTAGCTTCAGAGGAACCCTCATACATCAGTTTCAATGCATCCCACAGCTGCTTAGCTATTTTGCATTTCTTGAAACCTCTGTACATAGAGTTTGGAAGAGCAGTCTGAAGGGTTGTCATGGCCTTTTGGTCAATCTCTACTCTCTTTCTATCTCCATCAAACTAGTCAGCCACAGCCTTAGGAATCATACCACCACTAGTGGAAGAAGAGGTGCTTGGTATGTAAGGTCCATTTTTAACAGTCTCCCACATTCTTGAGTCTAGAGACCAGATGAAAACTTCCATCCTTTGGCACCAGGTGTCAAAGTCATCCAGAGTGATTAGTGGGGACTTTGTCATGGTTCCAATTTCCATATCAGACTTGGAAATGGCTGCCATCTGAAAAGTTAAGTATTTGTGTGTGTGAGGGATATTAAGACGGTGAAATCTTCTATCAAGAGCTTGGATAGCTCTGATACCAAATGCAGAACCGTTGAAGAGTATGCAAATACAAAACAACAACACAAAGAGGAGAGTTGGTTAAAAACCCTCAGCTAATCAATTAGTGAAACTAGTTAACCTCAAGTAATGACATTAAGAACACAAGTAAATATGAGACAGAACAAGATAACAAGATACACAAGGAGATGGTTTTCAAGATTGTAGTATATTGCCTTCTCAAGTTCTATTACAAGTGTTACAAAGCATTAATGAAAGTTACAAGTACTTGAGATACATATATTACATCCTATAGCTGGCCATACTTTGAAGGCCAACTAGATACAATTAACTAGACACAAAAAAAATCAATTGTAGAGTCAAAAGGCAAATTGCCTTTTGACAAGTTACTATGACATGCCATAGCTCACATCCTAATCTATTACAAAAAGGATAAAGTACATGAAGTAGAAAGTTTACAGACTCAAGACCTTAATATATAGTTACTAATAGTATGGGCCGTGCACATCATGGCAAGACATGTTACGAGTTACTTCAACGACATAAACCAAATCTAGAGTATCTCGAACCGTTTGGCGCACCGTGCACACTACTGAAGAAAAATCAGGAGGGAAAGTTCAACGAGAAGGCTGAAGAAGGAATCTTTCTTGGATACAAGATACCAAATAAGAGAGTCTACAACAACTCAACGGGTCAAGTAGAAGTGTGGTGTAATGTCGACGTTCAGAGATACACCACCCCTCCTGCTGGAAAAGGATCAGCTTTCTTTTTCGACTATGATGGATTCTTCAAGTCCTTCAACATCCCTCTCTCCACCTCTGACAATGACTTAGGAACCAAAATGATGTTTGAGGTCTTAAACACACCATCACAAGACATCAAATCATCTGGTTCACAAGGTGAATCAACTAACCATTCAAGGGGAACACTTGAAGTTAGTGACTTCTCCTCTGACAATGAAGCCGTGGAGGATAACCAGAACAATCTGGAGGAACAGATTCCTATTACTGCAAGTCCACAAGCATCCAACATTGATGCTTCTTAGTCTTTAGAACCTCACACTCCTTCAGCCTCAGATACAGAACCAAGCATTCATAATATTGATTCTGAGGTAGTTGTTCCCACCACTCCTGGATCACGCCTAAATGTCTATCATCCTCTGGACAATGTCATTAGGGATGTCAGATTAGGACTTCAGACTAGAAATCAGCTATATTCAGCTGATTATGCCTCAGTAATGGAAAAATGATACCTTCACGATGGTGCATATCATTGTTTTGTGTCTCAGTTTGAGCCAAAATACGTTAGTGAAGCCCTAAATGATGAGGCATGGGTCAGTGCTATGCAAGAAGAACTTCTTCAGTTCAAGAAGTTAGGTGTATGGACATTGGTGGAAAGACCTAAAGGTGCTAAAGTCATTGGTACCAAATGGGTCTTGAAATGTAAGAAAGATGACCAAGGAGTCATCATCAGGAACAAGGCTCAACTTGTAGTTCAAGGATTTCGACAAGTGGAGGGAATTGATTATAATGAAGTATTTGCACCTGTGGGGAGAATGGAAGCCATCCGTATCTTCCTAGCCTATGCCTCTTACATGAAGATTAAAGTCTATCGACTGGATGTGAAGAGTGCATTTCTTCATGGTGAAATCCGGGAAACAGTGTATGTAAATCAACCTGAAGGATTTTAGGATCCATATCATCGGGACAAAGTTTATAAATTGGATAAGGCTCTATATGGACTTCATCAAGCCCCGAGAGCATGGTATGAAAAACCCTCAACTCACCTTGTGAAACACGGATTTTGCAGAGGTGTAATTGACTGTACACTGTTCATCAAAGTAAAGGATGGTGATCTATTGCTCATTCAGACTTATGTTGATGACATAATCTTTGGTTCCAAGAACGAAGACTTATTTAAAGAGTTTGAAGCAGTTGTGAAGGCAGAATTTGAAATGAGTGCCATGGGAGAGATGATGTTCTTTCTCGGGATACAGGTGGATCAAACACCAAAGGGAATATTTCTACATCAGACCAAGTATGTAGGGGATATTCTCAGTCGGTTTGACATGGAGAATGCTACCGCAACTAGGACTCCTCTTGCTACAAACCATGATATAGCACCCGCCGAGAATGGTGATCTGGTCGATGCCACCATGTACCGAGGAATGATTGGATACCTCATTTACCACACTGCCTCAAGACCTGATCAAGATATCATGCAAAACCACAAGTAAACCATCTTATCAGGGTCAAGAGGATATTTCGTTATCTGAAGGGTACACCAACACTTGGGTTGTGGTATCTTCAAGACAATGACTTTGAGCTTACCGCATACAATGATTCGGATTATGGCGGCTGCAAGATGAACTACAAATCTACATTAGCAGGTTTTCAATTCTTTGGGAGAAGATTAGTCACGTGGAAGTGTAAGAAGCAGACATCAGTTGCATTGTCAACTTGTGAAGCTGAATATGTTGTTGCGGCAAGCTACTTTTCTCAAATCATCTGGATTCAACAACAGATGTGGGACTACGGTTTGATATTTTCTAACACCCCCATATTTGTTGATAATTCTGCTGAAATAGTTGTTACTAAAAATCCTGTCCAACATCCTAAGACCAAACACATCGGCATTTTTTATCACTTTATACGTGATTGTTTTGAAAAGAATCTAATCGATGTTGTTAAAATAAATACGGATTTTCAACGCGCTGACCTCTATACAAAAGCATTTGATAAACCACTTTTTCTATACTTGTTAGAGGTCAACGGCGTTAAAAGGAAAAGTGATGTAATTCCAGATGATGAACATGCTTTGTCCAATATGTAAAGTCCTTTTAATTTTATTTTCTTTAATTTTAGGTTATTTTATTTAATTAATTTTATTGTTGTTATTTCTTCGCCTATTAAAATCCTAAAAATGCAATTCTTTTACTGTTTTAGAATTTTAGGGGGAGAATAGGTTGAGTCAGTAATTAAAAAAAACGAGGGAGGAGGATAGGCTAGCTTATAGAAATGAGATCGGCTCTGTGAAACCAATTCAATGACTATGGAAAATGATAGTACACAGGAGCAAAGCATTTGGGACTTTATAAGATTGAATTGAATTAGATGCAAAATTCAAAGTATAAGTCTGAGATGTCTAGGTAATATAAAACGAAAGATGATAGTACACTAGCTACTACTAAGGTAAAACAAAGAAAGTAGATCTAGAGGTTGTTAGACCACTACATGATGTGTCGATAGATTCAACACAATAGATTATTAGACCTCATTGGTGAACACAATTTAAACTAATCTGTTCAACTGACTGTGGGTTCCCATCTTATCACTAGTTAACACAATCAGTTATTTCCAATAAGGGGTGACGGGCAAATAAACACCACAAATGTGTGCGGATGACAACAAAAAGAGTAAAGCACGAAAAAATGAAAAATAAACGCAATCAAGTTGATAACCTATGTTGTTGGTGCGCTATGTGCAAAAGAAAAAATAAATATGCTCTAACAAGAAGATAGGTTGTGTGCCTCTCTGTTGTGCGATCGCACTAACCTGAGGATAAGCATAACCTAGATATTCTTGAATTCATTGTTGTTTGCCACCTCTCTGTTGTGTGGTGGCACTGACCTGAGGCTTGGCTTCTCTTTGAAAGCTCTAAGAATAGTCTCTTCTTGTCAAAATACCCGTAGAACGCTCAAAAATCTCATGAGGAATGTTGATTACCATATAAGCGTGGGCTCCACAAATGTTGATTGAAATAATAAAACTTGATACATCGCCAATCTGTGTCAAAAGTATGTGTATGGATTTAAGTGGACAATTATACTGACAATCAGTGTGGCTGCAATTCTTGAAAATCCAAATCAACGTATGCATCTTGTAGTACCAGTATGATTTCCTAAAATTGCTAAATGACCCTCGATGAAAACCAGGATCAAGAATCAAATGATTTGGGAAACATGTCCTGAATGAATTCATCACTTGTATGATTCCATAATCAATTGTTTCACGTATGGTCAAAATAACTTGAAGCTGCCTGTTCAAGAAATAAATCTAGTAGATTTCTATCTTAGGATTTTCACTTCACATAAAATCACAAAAATATTTTTGTTTTGTAGGTTAATTTTACTAGTTTAAATTTTTTAGTCATTTTAGTTGTATCTGTCGGACTATGGCGCGGAATTCAATCTAGAATTTAATCACCTAAAAGGGTCACGTCTGAGGTGATCAAACGTGTGTTCAAATGTCAAATGGGTCACATCTGAGGTGACAAAATGTGTTTTGTTTGAAAGGATCATGATTGAGGTGATCAAAAGTTTTCAGAGTTAAAAGGATCATGTCTGAGATGATCGAATGCTTATAATGTTTAATCAATAAGTTAAATGGTGTAAAATGTCAATTGGTCATAAAGTCAAAATCATGAGTATGATCCATTCGCACGACTGGACATGAGTATGGACCATTCATACGATTGGACCATACTTATGCCCTAAACAACCAAATGGAGCTTAAGTATGAACCATTCACACGAATGGCTTACAAGATTTAGCCAGTCGCCCGAATGGAGTTGTGCGAATGAGTCATTCGCCCGACTAAAACCCAGTCGGCCGACTAGATGTGATCGACTGAGCCAATCACACGACTGAGCTCCAATCGCCCGAATGAAAAGAGCGAATGGGTCCAGTCGCCCGATTGAAATCAGATTCAGTATAAATAGGGCTGTAGTAGATCGCATATACTCATCACTACTCATTCACCCTAAAATCGCATAAAGTGTCGTCACTCTGCTAAAATTCCTTCAGAGCTAGTTTGACTACATATTGCGACATTCTGATGTTTTCTGGTGTTTACACAGGTACAATGCGGTGCTATCTAACCAAATTTCGGTTGACTTGAGCCCTAATTTACAACATTCGGCCCTAATAAGACCCGAGACTGAAATTGGACAAATAACTTAATAAACCTAAGTAACATGTTGAAATCAAGTTTATTAGATACTTAGTAGGGTTATTGTGAGTCTAATGAGCCATTACACGATGTCCAACATTAAGAGTTACACAAATTTTAAGTCTCAATCGAACATACTATGGGGTATGCGACTGGACACCCGGATGAACTCCAATTGCATGACTGAGCTGGCCGAACGACTCAGTCAGCCGAATGAATAATACGAATGAGCTTAGTCGGCCGACTGAAACAATCGCAGGCTCAGTCACCCGATTGAACTTGGTCGCATGGTCAGTCACCAGACTGGATTCAGTCGCATGTTAGGTCAACCGACTGAACTCAATCGTATGGTTCAATTGCATGATTGAACCAGATTGACTGCAAACAGGTTAATTTGAACTGATTTTTGTTGTGTGGTGATCTAATGTCTATGTGTCTTGTATTACAGATATATGGCTGATCGGTGGACAATCAACCCCAAGCACAATATTTATACTCATCTGGACGCCACAACTCGGAATGCTACTGAGTTTGCTAGCATCATAGATTTTCTCAAGAGGTCACGGATTCACAGAGCCATATCTACATCATGCACTCCCTACAGGTCTATACAGCAGGCCTTCTGGGAGGGTGCAGCGGTTGATCGATCTCATGAGCCCTACTGCATTAGGAGTACTATTTTTGGACATGCTATAGAGGTGACTACTGAAGATATCAGGCGAGTACTAGGTCTGGGTGACGATGCTGATCACCCAACCAGGCTACACCCTCTGACGTTGAGGGGGTGCTTCCTCCGGATAAATTACTCTGGGGACATCAATGCAGGGGTGCTGTACAAAAGCAAACTATGTCCCCAGTTTAAGTACTTGGCACATGTGATACTAAAGTGCATGGCATCGAGGAGGGGTGGGTTTGATGACCTATCAGACCAAATTCAGAATGCCTACGTGGCACTGGTACTCAACCACCCCTTTAGTTTCTCCAGCATGATATTTGCCTACCTAATAGAGAACCTTGAGGCAAAGGGCAAGGGGGGATTCTGTATGTACCCCAGATTCTTGCAGATAATTATCGACGAGAAGCTGCCTGCCTTGCCTAAGGAGAGCCACGATGCTATATCGCTTGAGATTATGGATGACACGACCTTGGGCCGCATGAAGGTCTACAGGGGGAAGCAAGTCAAGCCCCCTATGAAGAGATTGTTCGGGCATCTGGCCTAGGAGGAGTACGTGACACCTACAAGATGTAGGTGGCGCCACGCAGAGAGTGATTCAGATGTGGAGCAGATTGCCCTCCCATCTGATGACTCCGATGATGATCACGGTGACACCGGTGGAGACTCTGGGCCCGCTTCTACTAGGGGCCCCACTACCCATGTTACACCTCCACTACCCACTTGTGGAATACCACCACCAGATTCCATAAGGACTTCTGCCCTCCTGTTGAGGAGGAAGAGAGTGATGACGAGCCACTAACTAGGACAGTGGGTAGTCATGTGTTTGCTACAAAGCACGGGTTAGAGGCGGTTGGAGGACGCCAAGCTATATCTGGGGAGACCACTACTGATCCCACTTTTACCCCAGACCAGCTCAGAGTCCCAGGGGGAGCATCCACCTCGAGGGGCTCGAGGAAGAAAAGGATGGCTCAGCCTCATGGGATGAAGTCGAAGAGATGGAGGATGACTTTCATCACTACCACCACCATAGCATCCACTACCACCACTCCACCCACCTCTACTACAACCATTCCACCAACTACCACAGCCACAAACACCATCACCACTACCACTCTTCCACCTGCCACCACCATTACCACACCCACTCCACCACTTTCCCACATCCCATCCACCACCACTACTACTCACCAATCACCACCCACTCATATACCAACCACAATATTCACCACTGCCACCACCACCATCACTAGCCACCAAGCCGGACCATCATCCCACCCAACATACCACACAGGATCATCCCTACCCCCCATTGGGATAGAGGAACAACTTTCAGCACTTAACCGTATGGTGCTGAAGCTGTTAGCTGCTGATGAAGAAAAGACTGCCCAACTACGTCAGCTTGTGGAGCTAAACTCCATCCAAGCACAACAGATCTCACAGCAAGCTCAGCAAATCGCCCAACTCTAGGAGCAAAACATCCACTCAGGAAGGAGGATAGAGGAGTTGGAGGCTTCTAACGAGACCATCATGCTCAAGCTCAAGGGATCAAAGGATAAGCCTCTCAAGATAAGATAAGGAGATGATGATGATGATGATGATGATGATGATGGTGAAGATGATGAGAGTGATGATGATGAGACAAATGATAAAGAAGAGACAATAGAAAGGCAGAACGGTGATGATGATGAAGAAGGAGATGCAACTGCATCTACCTCAGCTCAAGGTTAAGAGAGACGTACAAAGAGAAATCAAGACCAAGGAGCCTCATCTTCTGCCCCTCCTACTGACGCGCCGGCTATTCAAGGGAAAAGTAATGTTTAGATATTTAGGTTCTTGAAAAACTTTGTAATTGAATTTTGGATTAATATTATGTAATTAATGTTTATGTATATATTTGATGTTTATTGTTTTGATTATTGACTAATGGTTGATGTGTTACATGTTTTAAATCAAGCAGATCAAAATTTTCAAAGAGATGAATACGATGTTGCTCCCCTTCGGCAGATCAAGACTCAACTCACAATGATTCTTGATCTGCAAGGGATAGTCAGGAGATCTGTGAGTTACACTCATGAAGAAGGAGAAATAATTCATGATCTCACTAATGAGCAATTGGCCAAAATATTCCGACTGAATCCTAACGAGATCGTGAAGGATGCTCCTACAGTAAACGTGGAAAGTGACGATAAGCTAAATGACATAGACGAGATAGAGATTGAAGATGTCATGGCTCAACATTATCCAGAGTATGCTAACAACGAAGGAAATGTTATTCCAAATCTGGGAGACACCCTTGTCAGTGATAGATTTGAAACTCTGGATAAAATGGAATAGGATTTAGAGAAGAATAAAGAGCAAGCCCAAGCCTCAAAGGCCGATGTCAACATCAGAAAGGATGAATGGGCAACATGTTTTGCAGAAATCAGAGCCCAACGCAGTGCTCCAAAGTCAAATGTCTACACCAAACTCTATAAAGTGAAAAAGCATCACAAGGTGTCAGGCAAAATTATAGTGTGGGCCTATTTTGAATATCTTAACGTTTATGCTGTTAAAAGAGAGAAGGGGATTGAGTACTTCAGATTCTCACATGATCTGAAGACTCTTCCGGGTTTTAAGCTTAACCAACTAGCAAAATTGAAGTTGCTATATGCTGACCCTTGTAAACTGTCAGGCTAGTTTGAAGCTGCTTTAAAGAGAGAGTACCACACTAGGTGGGTCAACTTCAAACCTCAACAACCAACGAGGTATATCAGGAGATCTGAAGTTGATGCCCTTACTAGAAAACCAAAAATAATGCTGAAATGGAGTCCTCCGCGCACAATGTCTAGAATCCCTCTACGGGAAATGCCATAGGACTTCACTCCACACTTCTAGTGGTGGTACTACGATTGGAGAACAGGTGAGGCGGTCATAGTGTTGAACAGAACTGGTAGTATGGAAACCATCAGGGTGTTCAACCCTATGTGGCTCACTAACTTGTCGGCTGATGATGTTTACACCTTATACAAGTGGCCACTGTTCTATGACGCACAAGATATTGTACAAGCCCTCCAATTCAAAAACATGATTAGACTCTGCATTGCATTTGAAATACATGCAGGAGTTACAAGTGAGGAAAAGTAAAAGAAATATGAGGAGCTTATGAAGAATGTAAGTCAATAGATAAAACTAGGTCCAAGGGGGAGTTTGTAGAGACATGTATACCTAGTTTATGAGCTTAATGTAAAATGTCTTTATTGTCTTACACATATGTAATAGAATGGATACTTAATGAAATACAATGTGTGGTTGTGCTTATAATGTTTATGATAGGATCAATTGATTCAATCTGTAATGATTTATGTAAATAATTCAAAAAGAAACACAAACAATTGTAATCAAATCAAGCAATATCAACAAATTCACAGTTCATTGATATAGCAAAGAC
>BJCM01231999.1:0-10792 GCA_018326385.1 Flaveria bidentis
ATACTACATCCTACAACCGACTATACTTTGAAAGCCAGCTGGATACAATTGACTAGACACAAACAAAATCAATTGTAGAGTCAAAAGGCAGATTTCCTTTTGACTTGTGACTATGACATGCCATAGCTCACATCCTTATCTATTACAAAAAGGATAAAGTACATGAAGTAGAAAGTTACAGACTCAAGACCTCAATGTATAGTTACCAAAAGCATGGACATTTTCACCAACTCATGTAAGTTGGTGACCTTACAGAGATACAACGGAAAGGTGTCCAGCTTTATGGAAAAGTACATCAGATAAAGCATGTGTCAAAAGTCTTCGGAAGAAATTTGTCTTCATGAGTTGAAGCTTCAGAAGACTTTATCTCTGAGGCTTCGGAAGACTTCATATTTGGCTTCGGAAGATATTGGTCTTGGCTTCAGAAGATTTCACACTTAGAATATTTCTGTTGCATGTGTGAAACCCTTAATCATTCTTCTTCATAGAACTTATGCAACATGCAGGAGAGACTTTGGATGTTTAGGCTGCATCAGCCTCTTCATTAATCTCTACAATTTCATATTATTATTGTGTTAAAATATAATGAACTTTCTATATAGGTTTGAGTTTGTTGTGCATGGTTCTTAGTCAATAATGATTGAGAAATGTGTTCAACCTAGTAGGATGAGTCTTCATGTGAATGGACCATACTAATGGACCATACGCATGAATACATCATACTTATGGACCAGTTGCTTGACTGAACCAGGAGACTTGATCAGTCGTGCGATTGAGACATAAGATTGACTCAGTCGCACGACTGAACCTTCAGTCGTGTGTATGGATCAATTGCATGATTCAGTTGCATGACTAAACCATGCTAATGGTTCAGTCATACGATTAGAAACCCATAACCTATAAATATCACTTAATTCGGGGAAAAACAATTAAGAGAATACTTAATAATACACGAACCCTAGCCATCTAGAACGTCCAAGGAAGCCTATCCAACTTCATAAATCATTCCTAATCGATCTCTATTCGTTCATAACGTTTAGTTTCAATCTTATATCGATCGGGTATTTCTTCTCACTGATTGGATCGCCAATCAAATAGGATTCCGCACTATTTGATTTGGTATAAACGTAGAATCTGTTAATATTCCATATGTACACGATCCTGAAATATAATAACCTATAAAGACCTAAGAATCCCTGCAGCTGCTTGAGATTAGTAGGTGTAGGCCATCGTTGAACCGCTTCAATTTTCTTTGGATCTATTAAGACCCTATCAGCAGTGATAATGTGACCCAAGTATTCCACTTTAATTCCCCCAAAAGAACATTTGGAATGCTTGCTCGTAATTGATTATGACACATGAGAAGCATAATTTCTTTGACGTCCAACAAGTGTTGAGTCCATGAGGGACTATAAACTAGTATATCATCAAAGAAAACCAATGTGATTCTCCTCAGAATTGGTGTGACCTTGATGGGTTTTAAATTTTGTTTTGTGAACATCGCCTTCATGCATTCTAATCTGATGGTAACCAACACCTTAAGTCCAATTTGGAGAAAAAAGACGTGCCCCCAATTCATCGAGTAACTCCTCAATGAGTGGAATAGGAAAGCTATCCTTGATCGTGGCTTCACTTAATTTCCGATAGTCTACACACATACGATAAGACCCATCTTTCTTCTTAACCAATACCATGGGGGCAACAAAAGAACTATTGTTGTTTCAATTATGCCCAAATGAAGTAACCCTTGCGTAATTTTCTCAATTACAACCTTCTAAGCACTAAGATATCGATAAGGTTTTAGATTTAAGTTGATTTTTTCGTCTTTCAGTCGGATTCTGTGATCACAAGATCGCTTGGGAGGTAAGCTGGTAGGGATTGCAAAGATGTCTTTGAATTCAGCCAATAGTTGTGACATTTTATCACTATCAAAAGAATTTTAAGTATAAGGATTATGTTAGTACCCATCTTTGGTTTGCAAACTAAAAAGGTGAGCTTGAGCCAGCTGAGAACTGGGATGTAGTAGGGAACAGGGGGCGAACCTACATGGTTGGGAGGGGTAGCCTCTGCTACCCCTCAACTTTTTACGCGTAGTGTTAAAAAGAAAAAATTACGTTTTTATGTAAAAAACAATTTACGATTTTACGTTACCCCTGAGAAAATATTACGTTACTCCTAAGAAAATTTATGTTACCCTTAAAAAGTTTTAACTCAAAACTTTATAGAAAATTTTAAATTTCATAAAAATTAGTCTAATGTTTTACATAAATTTTATAAAGATGTTATAAAACCCAAATACCCAATTACCCAAACCCAATTCACTATAAAGCCCAACTAACATTAAAACAACTCAAATACCTAAATCTAATTAATTTAAAAAACCCAATTAATTGGAATCCAAAACCCATTTAACAATCACAACAACACAATCGGACCCCCACAGTCCCTCCCCACCCCCAAAATCGAATTGTTGTTGCTCGCCTGCCTTCATTGTTGCAGTGCTACTACCTCCTCGGCTCATCCTTCGTTGCAGTGCTACTCCTTCGCATGTCGCAGCTTTGCTGGTTCTTGCTACTTGTTTTGGTCCTTTGTTGTGATTTGTTGCTGCTTGTTGCTTGTTTGGTGTTGCTTTTTTGGTGCTTGTTTGATTGTGATTTGCTACTATTTGTTGCTTGGTTGCCTGCCATGTTGTTGTTGTTGCTGCAGTGTTGCTCGAACCACTACCCCCCAAATCAAACATTTAGCTTGATTGTTTGAACTTTGAAGAGTTCAATCCTTGAAGCCTTGAATGTATTCTTTCTACTTTCTAGGTTTAAGTGTTATTTGTTAGATTTCTAGAGTAGAAGATTGATTAATTGTTATTTGATTTAATGTTTAGGTTTTATTGACGATTAGGAATTGGTATTGAAATTACGGATTTGAATTGTTTTATATGAATTAAAGATTAGGAATTTGAAGTTAGGTATGAATTAAAATTGTGTTATTTGTAATTGCAAATTTGTAATATTATTGTGTTATTAGAAATTGAATTAGGGATTTGGAAGATGAAAAAAACAAGTATAAAAAAGAAGAAAATTCATTAAGAAAACCAATGCGTTCTATTGGTAGCTGGTTGGTGCTCACTAGGCGGCCGTCGCTACTGCTGGCTTGCTGCTTGAAGGTATTCTTTCTACTTTCTAAGTTTTTTTGTAAGTTTTCAGTGTTATTTTGTAAGATTTGAAGGCATTCTTGTTGACTTGATCACTAACTAAACAACTAACAAACCCAAAATACCAAATAACATAAATAACTTAATAAGTTAATAACTAAACAAATAGCATGACCAAAATTATAATAAGCCCAAAATTTAAATAACTAAACAACTAACAAACCCAAAATGCCAAATAACATTTTATAAAAACATTAATAAGTTAATAACTAACAAATCCAAAATACCATATAACATGACCAAAGTTATAATAAGCCAAAAATTTAAATAACTTAAAAACGTATGGTGAAAAAAATTTATGTTACCCTTTATTATCGTATTTTTTCTTTTATTTATATAAATGTACGGTAAAAAAATTTATGTTACCCCTGAACATTTCTTTTAGACCCGCCACTGGTAGGGAAGTCATTTTCAGATTGGTACAGGTGTTATCGGTTTGGCTAGAGGTACCCTTAAGTATGAATGGGTTACCATCCATTGAAAATTTTGTAGTTAAAATGTCATTAAGAGTCTGTAACCATTGTATACTCAAGACTATATCATACGTACTCAATGGAATCACCAGCATATCAGCCTTAAACCACCTTACTTGCATGGACCATTGGAAGTCCTTACATAGCTGAATGCAGGATAGTTTGTTGTCATCCATAATAGTGACTGGAATGTTAGCTATTGATTGCATGTATCAATTCAATTTGACTGCTAATTGCTAGTTAACAAAATCATGAGTAGAACCACTATCAATTAGAATCTAGAATTGTTTAATGCCTATTGCTCCTTCAACCTTCATAGTAGAGTATGATGGGATACGTGTGATGGCATATAGCGATATAAGAGCATCTGGAATTGTCTGTACTTCCTTTAAAGATATCATCTATTCACTGGCACAATTCCTTTCTTCACTTCCCTCTACTACTTCAGACAAGAATAGTTGTTTTGCATTGGAACATTTGTGCCCAAGGGTATATTTTTCTAAACACCAAAAGCATTCCCACTTGCTCCTTTTTCATCAAATTCTTGTCTAGATAATCATTTGGTGGGTTTAGATGAGTTTACAGTGTGACATTTAATTGGAGGTATATGTAATAGTGGTATTTTAGAGCTTGTACCCAATAATTGAGAATGGAAAGGCTTTAAGGGTGGTTTATAGGGTTGTTAGCTATTATCGGCCACTGTTATATTGGCTTGATTTTGTAACCTTGTCAATGAGCGAGCTTCCCTGAGGAATTTGATTTGAATAACTGTACAATACACTTAATCTCAACCTTCAAGCCTTTAATGAATAGACTAACAGCATACTCCTTAAGAATATCCACCTTGTTTAACAGCAAATCAAACTTATCACAATATTCTTCCCAATCATCTGATTGATTAAGAGCCTTCAAAGCCCCCATTGCATCTTCAATTAAGGTTGAAGTGAATCTCGCTTGAATTGACCTCATATACTCACTCCATGAAATATCAAACACGGGTATACCTCTTGATTTTACAAAATTAATATGCCATTGAACAACCCTACCTTTCACATGAACTGCCGCATAACAGACCTTAAGCCGCTTCGGAGTTTCATCTATCGCGAAAAGTGTTCACACCTCTGAATCCAACTTTCAACATCAGTTCCATCAAATTTAAGGAATTCAACTCTGGAAAAATGATTGTTACTCCCATTGAGCCTCATTTCTTCATCATCATGATGATTAACTATTCCAACCATTGAATCTCCATCTCGAACGCCTAAATTACTCGAATTTAAGGTCTGTAAGCTCTTAATCACCTCCGTCATCTTTGATTTCAGAGAAGCCATCTCTGATGTGAGTTGATTCTTCATGCTAGACATCTCTGATACTTGTTTTTCTGTAACCGATTTGAGACTCTCCAAATATATGCGTTTTTTCTCCGCTGTTGACTCCAATCGGAGAAACGATACCTTGTGTTCCTTGATAGATTTCTCTAATTCTTGATTGCGAGTCGTCATTGCCATCAAATGATGATTGGAATGCAAAACTCCGATGGGAATCGGAAGCTCTGATACCAACTGTTATGGTTAAAATGAAGAAGAAGATACATGAACCAAGCTAACAGAATTCATTAGCTCCCACTCCTTTTATATATCGTTATTGACCGTTACAACTAACCAGAACAAGTACAACAACATCCTCGAACTATACAACTATTGCAATTAACCCCTAGACTTTTCAATTAACTAGTAGTTACAATTGTAGACTAACATCTATCTCCAAACAAATCGAGTTGTTTGGATCCATCGAAGCTCAACAAGTTTTGCATCTCCAGACAATTTCTAGTGAGCCAATCAAGTATGTCACACTAGATGTTGTTAGACTAATCAATTCTCTTAAACATATCATCAAATAGTTGGTGCGTGAGCTAATGTCATTTCTTTTTTACTTTTTACTGTTACATTATCTTATAGGACTAAACGAATTTTTTTGATACAACAAAGGAGTTATCAAAGAGCTTAGCGTCAAATGCATTAATTTCTTTGGTGGCTGGAGTGTTGTTGGACATGTTAAGGCGTTTGGAAGGTCATTGTGAAGTCAAAATATTTACTTCTGTTTTGAGCTTATTGATCTATTAGATGCCTATATTATTTCCTGCACTTTTTTTTTATTTTTCATTATTTTATTTGATTCCTCCTCATTGATAAAGGTGTGTGTATGTGCTTTTATATAATTAAGTCACTCAATAGTTTTTTATAGATGATTCGATGGAGAAATGTTGCTAAATGCATCAAATGATGAATGATCATATGGGTGCATGTGAGACAGATGAGAGAAAGAAGCATATGCATGTAAAATAAAGAAAGAATGAGAAGATAGGGAGGAGACGACTGAGGGTGCAAATTCACCTAGTGGTTTAATTGTATGATGTTTGTTCGTTATAAAAGTGATATCTGTTTACATTCTTACATATATAACGTTAGGTGTTTTAGATGTTATAGAAAAAATGTTATTAGAAATAAAAGACGTGCTTTAAAGTCAAAGGTGATGATACAAGTTAGCAAGAAGACACATTAATCTTCCAAGCCATTAAATTCATGATAAAATATGATATTATTAAATGAAAGAATTTATTATGTGTACTTACTTCCTAACCATCAAAATCTTTTTCCCTTTTTCAGTATTTAAAATCATCCTCGATATATTAGTAGAATAGTAATTCGTAGCAAGAGCACTTCAATCATACTCATACAGTTTTTGGTCGCTTCACCAATACCTTAAATGACGAAGGTTTTCATTCTGACATGCTTTCTGCTCATTGTTCTTGTATCAGCATCAGGTTTGAAATCATCCACTCTTTATAAAATAGAAACTAAGAAAAAAGGTACTCAATTTTATACCAAAAAGTGAAAGAGAAAAATTAAACACTTAAAGAAGTTACATTTTTGTTAAAGTACGTTTTGATGATTTATATACTTATGTTGTTTAGCGTGACCAGGTTTTTCTGGTATTCCAAAGTATCCATCAAAGCCGAAGGGTTCCCTACTCCTCCAAGTGGGCCTGCGGCTCCTGGATACCCATGTCGAAGCCCTGAAAAATGTCCAAGAGTTTGTCGATGTCAACCTAATGAAATATGTTGTACAAATCGCCGTTGTCATTGTCTTAAAGAACCATGCTAAGTCTCTTAATATATTTAAAGAGACCAAGATTGCTAAGCAATTAGTTTAGCCATTATAAATAAACTTGATTAAAAGATATTACGAGTAGTCTTCTATCATCTTATATATTTGTTTGAGTAAAAATGATAACTAATTAACAATTCGCGAAAGCAATTATTCTACAACAGATTTATCTAGTGTGTTAACCCGGATTTTTTTCTCCCTAACCCGCTTGTTGATGTGGAAATATTGTGTAATCTCACATCTGTGTTTAAAGTCTTTAATTAACCGTTAATCATAATACTAACCGGAAAACTAGGGGTGTCATTCAAGTTTTTTAATCGGGTTTCGGGTTGTTCGGGTCGGGTTCCTCGGGTTTTTGGCTGTAGGAAATCAACCTGAAGACCAAACCAAATATGCAACATTTAATCAGATTTCGGGTTTATTAGGGTCGGGTTAATCGGTAATCGGGTTAGACTAAACCATTAAATTTTAATTTATCCGCTATCTCAAATGTTTGTGTAAACAATATATATATGATCAAAATGCATGTATGAGATTTAGCATGTGTTATCAATATAGAATTTTGTTTATTATCTTGATTGAAAAGTTTTTACATATTTACAATCACTTTATTATACATATTTAAATATTAAATGACATTATATATTAATTATCCTTAGAGTTTATATAATAAATTGAAACCACAACAATATTATATAAAGTTTAGAAAATCATGTTTTCAAGTCTTGTAAATTATAGCATAATACACACATATATATAAATCGTGGAATTTTTTAAAAACAAATATTCAGGTTAATCAGGTTAACCCGAATCTTACCAACTCAACCCAAAGACCAAACCATTTATAAAAATCGGGTTTGGATTAGTGTAATAATCAGATTGGGTTCCTTGGGTTAGTCCATAATTAGGTTCGGGTTAATTTTGTTTGGATTTGATATTCGAGTTCGGGTAAAAAATACACCCCTACCGGAAAATCATATAACCTTTAAGTGAACAAATAATTAAGTCAAGAAACCTAGCCATAAAAAGCAACAATATACATTAATGCTTCAAAATCACACGTGTGAAATCATATACTTAATATAAGTTACACTAAAATATTTAATATAATTATGCTGGGATATAACAATGGTCAAGCAAGGATCTGCTTCATCTACCATCTGCATTTAAAAAAGCAACATCAATAAATCTATATTAAATAAGGTTTTTTCACACATTTCTTACTTCTGAACCATATTTTCGTTACATGTTTATCTTTTAAACCATCATCATATAATTTTCCTTCTAAAAAGATAAATACTCAAATTAATTTCTTCTTCTTATTAAAAATTAATTTTATTAATTATTACATTTCTATCTTTTATTTAATTTTTTTAAAATCAAGATATCTTTTTGAAAATAAATTTTATTAAGGAAATTAAAAATTACATCTTTTTACTAAAACAGAAATAATAAATAAATAAAACTTTTATATAATATGAAATTTTCAAAAACACTAGATTTTTTAAAACAGGAGGGGCTTGTTCAATCAGAGTAGATTGAACAAGGGTTTGTTTGGGGCGTCTCTGATATGTGATGGTGATGGGTGGAGAAGGTAGTGTTTGCAGTGTGGTGGAGGTTGCTGGTGGGGGTTCATCACCTATGGGGTGAACAGGGATGTCACCAGGAGCTATGCGCTCAATCATACCTGGAAGAAGAGTGGTGTACCTTCCTGTGAAGTTGGTAGATACCTTCTTCAAAGTCTTAAAGATGGTAGGCCGCATGTGGGGGAAAGTCAGAGCAGCTGCACAGACAAGCATGCTCTGGTCCAACTCACAGTTGATTATGTGTTGAAGGAATCTAGGATACATAAAGAATGTCTCCCTTTGCAGATTCCTAATCAGATTTGAGAACACAAATCATGAGTAATTGAAGCGCAGGCCTCTCACCAATCCATGAACTAAGCATCCTAGTTCATAAGGGATTTGATCCCATCCGCCGAACTTGTTAGACAAGCAGTGGAGAACAATATGCAGGAGAAACTTCCAATTGTAGGAGAAGTTGAACTTGTACACAGTTGACCTGCTTATGTCTCCTCCATATCCCAAAAGGATGTAGGTGCTATCCAAATCTGCCTTCGGGAACTCAGTAGGAGCTCCTTCATCATGAAGCTCTAGATGCTCCCTGATGAGTTGTTCAGTAATGATTAACTCCTATCCACAAATGTTGGACCTTAGTACTCGAATCCCATTTAGGGTTTCAGCTCAACCATTTTCCCAAAATTCGGCCATGTGGTTGGAGTAAACAGTGGGGTTAACGGTAAGGGCAGTGTAGTAGGTTGAGTGGGTGAGAAAGGAGATGATTTCAGAGAAGTCATCATCTCTTGAAGAATCAAGAAGTGCGACTTGGTTGTGCTGAGGGTTAAGTGCCATTTGGGAAAGGTGAATGTAGATGATTTTGAGTTTGGGTAAAGTTGGAGAGGAGAAATTTCTAGGGCAGTAAAATTTGCAAGTAAGAAGATGAAATTGAATAGTCGAGATTATTTAAAAGATTATGGAATGGCAGTAATGGGGGTTAGGATTAGGTGATGTGATGGTTTAGTGGATGAATTGACAGTGGCGGTAAGGTTAAAATCAGTTAAATAATCCGACATCATTAACAAAATCTTTGCTTTTTACAGAGTGGGGCCCAAGATATTTACGTTACACAGTAGAATCTCTCTTCCGAGTGTAAAACATTTCCGAAGGTAACTTGTCTTCCAAAGGCAATTCTTACTTCCGAAGCCAAAACTTTTCTTCCGAAGGTTAGAGTTGCTTCCGAATGGAGAATCTGTGAGTCTCGGAAGTAGATCTGATATGCAATCAATCGCTTCTTCTGAGGCCAAAAATTCTTCCGAGAAGAAAGTTATCCTTTGAGAAATTTAGCTTCGAAAGATATGAGAATGTCTTCCAAGGGTTAATTTCTCTTCGGAAAGAATTTACACTTAGAAAATTTCAGAGAGAACTTCTTGTAACATGGCTTAAATTGTATTGACACAAGACTTACATATTAAAAAGGTTTTCAAAAGAGATTAAATTAATCAATGTTTATCATTCCAATAGTTGTTATAAGGTACTTAAATCTTTGTTCATCAAAGGCTTTGGTGAACAAATCAGCATATTGTCCATTTGAATCAACTTTGATTAACTTAATTAGATTTTACTCATGAATATCTCTAATGAAATGATACTTGATGTCAATATGCTTTGTTTTGGAGTGCTTCACTGGATTTTCAGTAATGGAGATAACACTGTTGTTGTCAATATGGATAGGAGTACTCATAATGTTGAATCCATAATCTAACATCTGATTTTGAATCCAAAGCAGTTGAGTACAGCAGCTAGCAGCAGCAATGTATTCAGCTTCAGCGGTTGATGTAGAGACACAGGATTGTTTCTTGCATTGCCATGAGATGATCCTTCCACCAAGAAATTGACATCCTCCTGAGGTTGATGTCTTGTCAATGTTGCAGCCACCATAGTCATTGTTAGTGTAAGGCCCCGTTCCCGGAGACCTCACAATTGGTCATTTACCATGATAATTATATAAAACATACAAACGTACAAATTTAAGCAGCGGAATTAAACTTTAACAAACCATTCATGTCATTAAAAGCACTGCTGTTAGGCAGTACCGTTTGGTTTAAATTTGTTTACAAAGAACAGTTTACTGCATTACGAAATAATCAGAGAGTTCATGTTAAAAATGGATGTCAGTCTTGCCCCTCCGAGTAGTTTCCCCGAGTGCCATTCTCAGCAACAAATTACCTGCCAACTGAAAATGTATAAAAGTCAGTGTTGCTGAGTGAGTTCTAGTTTTTTAATAGCATTAAAGCACCTTGAGTAATTTATAGATAAGAAAATACTCTTTTCATTAAAATCTTTCCCTTTAAGACCTCATTACGTGAGCATACATCATACATACAT
>BJCM01232034.1:0-13993 GCA_018326385.1 Flaveria bidentis
AATATTAGTTCAAACAACCACAAACCTATATAGTCAATTCAATAAGCGTTAAACTACTAATTAATGAAATAATAAACATTATAAGCACAACCAAACATTTGTATTTCATTAAGTACCCAATCTATTACATATGTGTAAGACAATAAAGACATATTACATTAAGCTCAGAAACTAGGTACACATGTATCTACATATTTGAAGTAGTTTGGCAGGTTCCATGAGCTTGACTAGTTAGTTGAGGCTAACTTTGATGAGATTACTGATGTTGACTTTGATGATTAAACTGTTGTTGATGTTTGACAAGAAGATTGAACTGGGTTGTGATGATGATTGACCACAAGATTTTCTTTGAAATTTGTTGTTGCTTCTTCTTGGTGCATTACATTCTCTTGAAAAGTGGTTATTCATAGCACCAGTTGACACATTTAACCTTGGACTTGTCATATCAAAGTTTAGTATTTTCATTCAAACTTAACTTCTTTCCATTTCTAAAGAACCTTTTGGCCCTTATAGCTATCATGGCCATTTGCCATTGCAGATCCATTTCTTCCACATCATCAGGATCCATTTCCTCTAAGTCTTCTTGGATCAGATGGGCTAAAGTGAGTTTTCTTACCAAGTATGCTTCAAAATTTGAAACAAAGGCATTATAAGTTGTATGTTGCTCTTTAGATCTCTGGTCAGTTGGCATGCTTAAGGGAGTGGTAGTAGATTGAGTTGATGTTGAAGGCTTGCTTTGTGGTGAAGTAGCAAAAATCCAGTTGATCTAGCTTGATCTTTGGAGGATAGAAAGTCATCTTCCTTAGTGAAAAAAGCATTTTCCATAGAATGAGTTTTTGATGGAAATTTTTAAGCCTCAATCACTAATGATCCACTAAGATTCTTACTCCTCCCATCAAGTTCAAGAGCTTCAATGTTTGCAATCATGATATCCAAACTGGTGCTCTCCAGATCAAGTGTGTTCTTCAACATGGTTACATTATGCTTCCAACTTTCAGGCAGACTATGAAACATCTTTTTGTTCATTTCCTTCTCTTTGTATGTAACTCCCATAATTTCTAGATCATTAACCAACTGCACAAACCAATGTAGTTGCTTTGAGATTGATTCACCCTTAGTGTAGTGGAAAGTTTCATACTGATTCACATGTTTGTCTTTATTGATCTTAGCTACTTCACTGCTTCCTTCACATATTATCTGTAGTGCATCCCATACTAATTTTGCAGTTTTATATTTTTCAAGCCTTTTCAAAACATCTATTTTCAAGGTTTGTGTAAGGATAGAGTATGATTTGAGATCAATCTTGATTTTCTTGTACTCATCATCATCAAGATTTAAGCTTGGATCTGTAATGGGAATTCTTGCTTTCTTGTATAGTGCACCTTAATCAAAAATGAGTGACTAATATGGTTGTCGAGACTCGATCAATAACAAATTAAATAACTAGTCTTAGCTACCTTTATTGCATAAGGGTAAGTAAGATCGTCTACACTGGGAATATATGAAAAGTGTTTAATTAAAGCTACTCGATTAATGTAAAGACAAAATTTTTTAACTAATGATCAAAACTTTGGAAGAATTGAAGAACACACATGCAGAAAGTACAAACTTTAAAATGAATTTGAATATATAATAAGAAACAATCACTTCTGGATCCTCAATTATGCAAGATCAACAATTTATGTATTCAAACTAGGGTTTGCCAATATCTTATTCTAAAAACCTCAACTTTTCAATCAACGTAATAACAAAGGATCAAACCATTACGAGTCGCTCATTCACAATGTTATTAATTTGCTCATATCAAGTTACCTCTCGATTTTAGTGAGTTCCGATGCAAGAAAACCGAAAACTAATAATTTCAAAAAGCAACTTCATTTTCAAACGAATCTTTTAACGTAGTTGAAAGCTGAACTTACATTCAAAAGCCTTTTTCTAACAGAACCCTAATTAACACATAAAAAGTCTTACTTTAACATAATCAATTCTCCCAGAAGCAATCACAAACAAACTAGCCACTCATGGTCTTCATTGAATATTCACTTATGTTTTGCTGATGATCACAATCAAAGATGGCTCGTGTATGTATTGGAAAGCTTGCAACACCAAAAAGCACCTTGAACATTCGAATTGAAGTTGAAATCTTTAAATAACTTAAAATTCCACAAAAATAGGGAAGTTGTTGAAGACCGGCGTATGACACGCTGACCTTGGGCGTATCATATGCCCACCCCTATTCTCAGACACCCAACTTTCTGTAATTTTGTCAAATACGCCCATAAATATGTCACCAATACGCTGACTGGCGTATCATACGCCCGTACTCAGTGTATCATATGTTGTTTTAGGGTTTTCTAGGCCATTTTTATATCTTCCTTTATTTAAAACTTCAACCCTTGTACTTCCATTTATTGCTTCTTTTCATCCATAATACGTACGCATACTTTAGCTTCAAATCTCTATAAACCAAAACACGCACAACTTAACCTATTCCATGATAATCACTATATAATTTCACTTATTTAGGTTTATTAAACATTAGATTATTAAGTCATGATCACATCCCCAGACTTGATCTTTTGTTTGTCCTCAAACAAAGTTACTTGCAACACTTCACCCTGCTACCACATATATCAAATTATCACTACCTTGATCAAGTAAAGATCAAAAGACATGCTTATTCTTCATTTTCACAATGCAATATTCACAACCAAATTATTCAATATTATTTGCATTTTGAACTCTTTGGTTGGCATATACTTACCTTTTGCTTTAAAAATCCATGCATTCACATTCCTCACGAAAAACACTCCTCTCAGTTTTTTTTGTGGACTAGTGATGATATATTAGTGTTTCTATGGCTCTCAAACCACGCATGCACATACTAATCATAAGTTCGTATATTATTCATATCGCCATCAATTAACACAATATAATACACAAATCAAGATGTATTTCTTGGATGGTAATGTTAGGCTAGGGTTTAAGGTGGGATTGAAATGGATTTTAGAGTGGGTAAGGGAGAATGAAATCCAATTCAAACACAACAGATGTCTCATTTATCACTCTTATTTTTTTGCTTACACTAGTACAATTTCTTACAATATTTTTGGTTGTTGCATATTTCGGTCATTTTGACCTCATATTTAGCTTTTGTCTATTTTTTATTTTTTTCCAAGAATAACCTTACTATTATCAAACTGCTATTGACAAAACACTTCTAAATATGTTATGGATTGAACTTCATCCCCTAAGGTTTCATAATCAGTCTAAGGTTTGTAGGTTTATTGTTTTGGATTTGAAACGACAAGTTGGGGTTCAACATGATATCCATAGGAAGACTTTGTTGGTATGGAATTAAAAAGAAAGGTTTAAACAAATGGTTCAATCCTACTACTTCCATCATATGTATACACACATTGGTCTATGATCTTGATATGTGTCAATTACACGAGTTCTAACTCGATGCACACCGTGGATTCCCTTTCTTTGTAAAGAAGTAAAGTAAGTCATAGTATACTATGAGTTTATAAATTAGCCTCAACTCTCACGGAAAAGGTGTAGAAAAGTAATAAAATGTGTAGCATGTATGTTATCTACAATCAATTTGTTACACCGGCTAGGAATTTCACCTACTTTTGTGAAGATTCATGATTAGGGTGCATTACTCAATTTTCAAAACAAACATAGAAAGGTAATAAATTTTGAGTTCCATGTACACTTACGTTTACTTAGAAAGTTTTTCAAAATTGTTCAATTTTTCAATTTTTCAAAAAGGTCAAAATTTTCTTTCAATTCAATTTCCCTCGTATCCCTATACTTGAGATACATTGTCCTTAATGTATGGTGGTTCATCCCATGACACAAAATACCACAAGTGGAAGTTCATTCCCTTATCATTCAAATTTCCCTAACCAGGTCCTCCCCTTATTCATTAGTCATGCAGTTAGTACGGTTAAATAATATGTTGTCTCAATCATACAAATAATATTGTTCATAGCTAGCAGGAATAACTCATATGGACCTAATCAGTGTGCAACACTCGATCATTGAGTTCCATGATGGTTCCTACTAGGGTTGCCATATGGATCAACAACCTGAGGTGGTAGTAGGGGTGGCTCAAACCATTCAGTCATCAAATTCTGCATCTGGTGGAAGTTGTATGGATCCGTGGTTCCTTTGGCTGGTGGTTCCTATGGCTATTAAGAAACTTACTGAGATGGTTGTGAAATCGGATACGGGTAGATTGCTTGGGCATCATAAACTCTCGTTTGGCTCCAATCTGTCTCTCTTGGATATGGCACGTACTCCCTTCCTGCATAGAAATTATGATAGTGTCTTTGTTAAGTTAGATTGTTGTACCTTTGGTTGACAAACTGTTTATGTTGGTACTCCTGATTTCTTGTATATAGATTTTGTCTGTCCATTACTTACCCCTACAATGTCATTTCCTCCTCATATCTATCTCTCGCAAAGATTGATTCCCGGTTGGTCATGTCACACTAGTATCGATCGATTGCTGACCATTTCCCATACTCAGGTGACCTCATGCTTCTTATCTTTGCTTCAAATCATGGTGTTTCAGATTGTCTTTAAATGGGAATGGGTGTGTGTTCTAAGCCATCCCCTTGCTCATTAAATCCTTCATCTTCTTCATTATCTCTATCCTCAGCTTCATCATCATCCTCCCCTGAAGATGTTGGATCTATTGTTCACCTGGTCCTAGAGGTGGAGCATCTGGCCTCCTCCCCATTAGTACCTCCTTAGTGCCCTTATACTTCAACATGACTTTAGCGTTGGTCTTCTTGTAGTACCAAGATAGTTTGTTGAATTTTTCCATCATATAGGACTTGTGTGGCTTGACAATATATTAAGTATTTTTTCCTAATACTTCGTGTGCCCTCATAAGTGTTGTAATGAGTTGTTAGTGAGGAATCATCTTCTTATCGACACTTTTTCTGCTATCCCAAAATTCATTTAGACCAAGTGTCTTAACGAGAGCATCCTCCTTCCTATTAACAAGTCATGGATTATATGAACATCCTTTGCCTTATCATGTTCTTATTCGCTTAATTTTGGGATGATGTTAAACATGTTGATCATGTTCAAGATCTTTGGCATGATATGCTTTTGGGTCCCTACAAACCAACCCCCGGTATTATGCATGAACATGTCTTCCACTATGGCCATGTCTTCTTGGGAGATAAACTTGTTGTTCTAAATAACTTCTTCAATAGGTCGTTCATTCTGATCCGTTGCTCTAGAGTCAAAATTCACCACCTGTCGAATGGTGTCGAATGACATAATCATTTCCTTTTTACCTACCCACCCTCTCAATGCGGTTGTGTGAGGTGGGTTGTCACCTTCCTCTCTATCCAATGTTGACATCCATTCTAGAATGGCCTTGCTTAGAATTTTGTCATTATGGCCTTCATCATGAAATGTCAATGCAGCCTCCCAACCTAACCTTCTGAACTTATCCAATACACCCAAGGCCTCAAAGTCTTCTAATAATGCAGCCCATTCAGAAACAAAGATGTTGTAATGTTCTTTATCCCATTTTCAAATTTTCCCATGTAAAGTTCCTTTTGCCAATGTGGGTCGTGCGCAGAAAGTTTCTTGGCACGAGTGGAACTTGGTCATAGCCCCCTACCATGATCAACCAATGTCATGTCTTCGTTTTGCAAATCACATTGGCTTTGCTTCTTCTATTTCTTAAAAGACCTTGATCATTCGGGTTGCTTACCCTTTGACTTGCTTCTAAAACGATGCATTGTTCCTGCAGAATACACAAATCCACCAATTATTTCAATATTTTGAAGTGTTGGGCCAGCCTTGGTGCAATAGTTTCTTACTATGTTCTTATGGTGTCATGTTCACTTGACCTCTTGTTATGATGAAATTACTTATCATGAAAACATATTCTTATCCTAAAAACATGTAGTTATTCCATTACCTCCTGTTTGTGCAAACATCATGTTCATGTGAACATCCATCTCATTTTTTGTCATAAGTTGTCCCAACATCATCAAGATCCTATGTTTTCATCATAAACCTACCTCCCTCGTGTATGTAAGCATCTATTACTTCTAACAATGTAACAATATATCATATGCTTACATTCATATTCACACAGAAAGACATCACATAAAACTTGATCATTATGTAACAAATTTTAGAGCATGTAATTTGAGTTCACTGATGAAACACATACCTAGAAGATGTTAGAGGTTTGAAAGTAACAAACTTGTGTTGAATTTTATAAACCCCTAATTTTCTCAAATGTTACACTTAGCAGTTCTTGCAAACCCTTGCGAAAATTGAAATTCTAACCCTACATTCGTGTTGCTCTCGAAAAATTACTCAAGATACATATAAAAATCATGTGATGAAGATGACAACATAAGGGCGATGGAAGGTTAGGGTTTATAAGAAGTTATGGGTGATGGAAGGTTAGGGTTTATAAAAAGAAGAATGGAGTTTTTTTAGATGAAGATGATGAAAGTGAAGAGAAGTGGGTAAAAGTGGTTTTAAATTCGTGGATGGGTGTTATAGGGTGAATGTGTGGTTGAAAACTGGTCAGCAAAAGTCAACATCCGGAGTTGTAGCAGCATCGACGTATGATACGCCCACCCCCGGCATATCATACGCCACTTGGCGTATTGGGGGTGTCTGGATGGGCGTATTTGCAAAAGTTTTCAGAATGTTTTAAAAGGGTGGCGATTATACGCCCACCCCCGGCATATCATAGTCCGGTGTGCCTTTATTTTGCCATTTTTACTTCCATATTCACAACTTACTTATCCACCAACCCCAACGAACTAGGTTTCATCTCGAAACGTATAAGGGGCAGAAAACATACTTGACCTTGGAGAGGGCGGTCCCCATACATGAGGAGAACCATTGATTAGATGTTAACAGTAAGACTTGGGCGATAGCTAATAACATAATTAGTATGAAATAAAAAATTAAAGAAAAATTCAAACTAATAAATCTAACTCATTTTCATAGGAATCACGGTTACAATTAGCATATGTAACAAGCTTTAAACCCCTTGGTAGACCTGAGTGGACAAGTTATAATCTTGTTAGGATTTGTAGTGAACACACCCACAAAGTTCGTGGGTTGCCTCTGGTTAGCGCTAAGTTTAACGTCTTCAGCCGAACTTGTTACGTGGGATGGCCCATTGATAACATTAGCTTCTAAGTAGGTTTTAGACAATGACTATTCACCACTTGGCGAAGGTGATCCTCAAAGTCCTCAATCTTAATGTCCCTATAGTTTCCAACGCGTGTAACGAGATACAAACCTGTCAATTTCCTTTTGATTTTTCCTGGAAAGATCTTTAGAGGAGAGTTGTATAACCACATTTTTTGGCCTTCAAAAGTTGTTTTTCTCAACTTCTCATCATGCACTGCTTTTCATTTTTTCCTTGTAAGCAAACACACATTCATAGGCTTCATCGCACATTCCAACACATATATGTTAAGCTTCCTCGTTTTACATGCAACATCATAATCCATGTTAACATTCTTAAAAACCCACCATGCTCTATGAGCTAATTCAACCGGTAATGACATCATTTACCATAGACCAAATGATAAGGTGTAGTGCCAATAGGGGTTTTATAAGTCGTGCAGTATGCTCATAAGGCATCATCTAATTTAGTACACCAGTTCTTACTGTAGACTCACATGGTTTTCTATAATATTTCCTTATTTTGCCTATTAGACACTTCTACTTGGCCAGTTGTTTGAGGGTGATATGGTGTGGCTATCCGATGATCAACTCCTTATCTTTTAAGCAATTTTCCAAATTAATTTTTTTAGAATGGGATCCCCCATCACTAATGATCACACGAGGTATTTCAAATCGTGAAAATATATTTGCTTGAACAAATTTACAGACCATGGCATGATCATTTGTTTTGGTGGTGATGGCCTCAACCCGTATGGACACTTAATCAACCGCCACCAAAATGTACAACTTACCATATAAATTACAAAAAGGTCCCAAGAAATCGATTCCCCAAACATCAAAAATATCAACTACAAGAATCGATTGCATGGGAATCTCATTCCATTTTGAGACATTACCCATCGTTTGACAATTTAAACATTGTTTTGCGAATTCAAAAGATTCTTTATATAGTGTGGGCCAATAAAACCCACATGATAATATTTTATGCCTTGTTTTCTGGCCACTAAAGTGCCACCACACACAGATGCGTGTAAATGTCCCAAAACCGATTGAATCTCATCATTAGGTACATTTCTTCTTATAATCTGATATGCCGCCACTTTAAAAAATCTAGTTCATCCCATATGTAATGCTTTTATTGGGCTATGAATTGTTGTTTTTTCTTCCCTGTCTAATGATCGGGAAGTGTACTTGTAGCCAAATAATTAGCAAAGTTAGCATACCAAAAGATGGTTGAAAAATATTCATCTGGAAACGTTTCTTTAAATATCTTCATTCTAAACATTGGTTCGATGCATGATGCTTGACAGATGGTCGGCTACCATATTCTTACTTCCTTTCTTGTCATGAATTTCCAAGTTGAATTCCTATAACAACAAAATCAATTTATATTTATCTTGGTTTAGCATCTTTCTTCTCCATCAAGTATCATATTGCACTATGATCAAAATAAATAATAACTTTACTGCCCCAAATGTACGATCTTTGTCTAACGTATATACCACCGCAAGTAATTCTTTTTCTGTCATTGTATAGTTTAGCTGCGCAACAGAAAGAATTTTACTTGTGTAGTATATAGCCATGGGTTTTTTATCCACCTGTGTAATCACTTGCGTCACACAAAATTTCATAACGTAAAGACCAATTTGGTGATTATAGGATTGGGGCTTCAATTAATTTATGTTATAACATGTTGAAAGCTTGGACACATTCATCATCAAATACAAAGGGAACATCTTTTAAAAGAAGATTTGTTGGAGCCCCTTGAAGATTAGCATTTAATCTTTAGTTTTTGTTTTTATCATAGTGTAGGGACTTATTTGTAAATATATGCTCCTTAGTTTATTTGATTAGTATAAATAGGATTATATGTATTTTTGTGCAAGTAGACGTATAGAGAATACTTAGAACTCTCTTATTTTGTACATTCTAATATTTGCATTTATCAATGAAACTTTTATGAATTTTTGTTATATTTGCATAGTTTGATTACTTTGTTCACATAAATGTCAGTTGCATTACATCATAAACACAGTCGATCCATTTGAGCCTATCAAATGGTATCAGAGCCTTCCATTTAGTGATTTGGAGCTTAAAAACGACTTTTGAGCCCCTGTGAATCACTTTAATCTGTGTTTTGATAGCAATTGTTCAATTAATTGTTGATTGCAGTTGTGTTTCATCAATAGAAAGATGAATTGAATCATAATTGAGTGATTTCAAACATTTAGATCTGAATTTTCATCAGATTTGTGTGCGAACTGTTATTCGTATTCGAACTCAAATTCCAACAAAAATATAGATTAATTGTTAGTAATTGAGAGAAATGATGTTAAAGATTGATTATCAGTGCATATTACACTTGATTGAATTTTTTCAGATCAATTTTGAAAAGTTTGTTAATATCAGGTTGTTATGCAGATGATGAATTAGGCGTTTGGAGTGTTAGAATCACCTGAAATTCACCTAAGGTTTAGGCGCATGAACACTATTTAGGCGTTTCAGAGTGGACTTTTTGACACTGTTGTGGAAGTTTTAGCACTATTTTGATGTTTTTCACAAACTAAGTTCCTAGGCGCTTTGATACTGTTTGGGCGCTTACAACTGTTGGGGCGCTTGACAACTGTCAGGTGTTTTGCAACTGTTTGGCGCTTCTAAACTGTTAGGCGTATGATAAAGTTTTGTAATAACACTAAAATTACTTATACATCTTCGAGAAAAACCTGACATGCCCTAAGAAAGAACGTGCCCCTTTTATGCTAGTAAGGGGTAGTAAAGTTGAAATTACTTGAATTTTGGCATGATCTACATTAATTCCCCTACTAGAGATTACATGACCTAAGACAATTCCTTCTTGAACCATAAAATGACCTTTATCCTAACTTAAAACCAAGTTTGTTTCAACACACCTTTTTAATACTAATTTTAATTGAGTTAAACATGATTCAAACGGCGTGCGAAAATAGAAAAGTCATCCATGATGATATCCAACGAGTCCCCAACCATATCTAAAAAGATACTCATCATGCACCTTGGAAAGATGGTTAGGCATTACACAATCCAAATGGCATTCGCCGAAACATGATGGTCACATATGGATATGTAAACGTGGTCTTTTGTTGATTGTCAGGATGAATAGCAATTTCATTATACCCATAATACCCATCTAGAAAGCAATAAAACTTCTGACCTGCGAGCTTTTCAATTATCTAATCAATTAATCGTAATGGGAAATGGTCCTTAGAAGTGGTTGCATTTTTTGTGTTTAATCAATGCAAATACGCCACCCTGTTACCAACTAAGTGGCTACCTCATTACCTTTGTCATCTTTCACAATTTGAATGTATGCCTTCTTTAAAACTATTTGTGTTAGACTTACCCACATGCTATCCGAGATTGGGTAAATAATTCCCATATCCAGCCACTTTAACACTTATTTCTTAAAAACTTCTCTCATGTTAGGGTTCAATCTTCTTTTTGTGTCACGTGATGGTTTAGCTCCTTCTTTAGTAATGATTTTATTCATGAATATTGATGGACTTATTCCCTTCAAATCTACAATCATCCACTTGATGGCTACTTTGTGAGTAGTTAATACCTCCATCAAAGCCTTCTCCTGATCCTTCATTAGGTTGGATGCAATGATCACCGTTAAAGTCTTGTTATCACCTACAAAAACATATTTCAAATGTTTAGGCAATTCTTTAAATTCCATTTGTGGTGATGAAATTAAAGAAGGATTTAAATGAGTATCGATGTGTTCTGGTAAGTTTTCAAATTAGTGTGTCCAAGTTGGTATGCTTTCTTGCATTGCCTTCACTTCCCATTCATGTTCTTGTGCTTATAATTAACTCACTAATTGTGCCTCCTCCCTGTCACATAAAATACATAACTCTATGGTGTTATCCTTATTTTCATGAGTATGGCACTCGTCAATTATATCCATCATGAAACATTTGTCATTGAATATGGTTTTTGGAACATATGAAAACACATTTAATCTCAACCTTCTATTACCAAATGTCATGTTAACTATGCTAGTCATATGATTGATCAACCATTAGGCTGTTTTGAGGAATGGTCTCCCCAAAATAACATTAGGTTGCTTATCATTTGTAGGACTTGCATAGTCTACCACAAGAAAGTCCACATGATAATAAAAATATTCCACTTTTACAATCATATTCGTTACTATTCCATGCGAAAGTTTAAAATATAAATCAGCTAACACCATGGTAGTGTCCACTTTTTGGAATGGTCCAAACTCATAATGGTCATATAAACTTTCGGGTAAAATACTAACGCTTGCTCCAAGATCTTGGAGTGCCTTATAAATATTAAAGTCACCAACTTGAATAGAAATTAAAGGTGCTCTTGACCTTAAAGTTTGGGTGGAAGTACACTCGATGGCATAAAATTAATGTTATCAGTAAAATCAAGTTGTTTTCGTAATTTTTGTTATCTCTTCTATGTGCATAAATCCTTTAAATATTTGGCATACACCGGGACTTGCTTAATTGCATCTAATAATGGAAGATTGCTTTTAGCATGTTTAAAAACTTCCCAAATCTCATCTTGTTGAGGTCCGTGTTTTTTTGAAGTTGGTTTGGTGGGTTCTTTTAAAGCTGAGAGGTAAGGTTTGGGATTATTCTCCATTCTCACTCCTTGTGATACAATTGTATTTGATTTTGCTTTTTCTTTATTTGGTACCCGAAAAGTTATTTTTTGGTTATTTTTGGTGTTTCAAGTTCCACATCACAATCACCTTCCCCGTTTTCGCCAAGGTCGACCACTAACCCTCATTAAATGGTGGTAGTGGTACGACTTTGTTGTCATAAGTCTTAACACTTGAAGCATGATGTTGAGGATTCTTTGTTGTATCACTTAGAAGCTTCCCCATTTCTCGTCTAGACAATTGTTCAACTAGTTGTCCTAGTTTCTTAGCAATAGCTTCATTAGTCTTCTCTTGTATTTCTTTCAATTGCTTGAACTCTTTCATATCTTTCGCTAAGTCTTGAATTGTTATTAAGAATGCATTATCATTAGCATTTATGAGTTGAAGACCCTTGATAGGATCAATTGATTCAATCTGTAATGATTTATGTAAACAATTCAAGAGAAACACAAACAATTGTAATCAATTCAAGCAATATCAACAAATTCTCAGTTCATTGATATAGCAAAGACAATTACAAGAGTAAGAAAGCAGTTAACAATTCAAAAACAACAACTCAACAACTTTTAACAACCACACTTTTCTCTACTCTAGTCTAAGCTATTTATACAAGAAACTAAGGAACTAACAATTTACAAAACTAGTCCCTATACTAATACAAAATATAAAATATACAATAAAAGACTAAATGTTAATCTTTCAAGGGTTCTAACAATACTCCCTCTAAGATTTGTATTGTCTTCAGTCTTCAATCTTTGTCTTCTCAGCATCAGTCTCTATCTTCAATCTTTGACTTTGATCTTCAATCTTTATCTTTCGTCTTCAATCTTTATCTTCTATCTGCATCCTTCATCAATCACATTAATCCTTAGGCTCTTCTTTAACTTTAAACATTGGCTTTTTCTTGTATAACTCTTGTTCTTTCAATGCATTAGCAATAGCTGACTTGAACTTTCTGGCAAGAATGTTTTGTTCAGGTTTAGATTCATTTGTTTTGATCTCCATATTATTCATCTTTTCCAAAGTTTCTTTTGACAAGCAAGTGATGTCAATATTTGCATACAATTCAATTGGAATTCTGCATTCTTTTGTGTACACCTCCAAAACCCCTTTCCTTGAAATTATCATAAATTCTATATCTGGTATATCTTTCTTTACAATATTAGCATAGGCAAGAGCTTTTCTCAATTCAATTCTTTCCATAGCAGCACTCATAACATTTATTATAGAAATAAAATACTTCTTATCTTGCTCTGCCACTTCATTAGATAATTTGTCAAACCTTTGCACAGATAGAAATGAGATGTAACTTAGATGTAGCAATTTCAGTTCAAAAGCACCAAAAAGTGCAATCATGTCTTCATCCCAGTTTTCCAAGTTTCTTACAAGTTTTAGTTCAAATGTTTCTGTGTTGTAGAACCACCTTTGAATGGGTTTGGATTTTTGATTTCCATCTATTACCTTCAGACCAGGTGAGGTAACTTTTTCAACATATTTGTCATAAAACTCAATCATAAAGTGTTCTTCTTCTGATTGAATACTTTTCAGCTTCTTGCTTTTCTTTTTATTCCTGAAGTACTCTTTATCTTCTTGTTCACATCTGGTCTTCAAAAAGCTACTTGATCAAACACATCATCATACTTCCATGCAATGATTTTAACTTTATTTGTGAAATCAGGAGCAATCATGGCATTTAGCAATTCTGCATCAGATTGTCCTTTCTGTAATACATTTCTGACAAGATCTCCTCTTGACCTTGAGTTATCAAAAATTTGTATCTGTTCAGTCGAAGCCTTATATGCTTGTTTTTCAGTTTCTGGAAACATCTTAATCAGTTCCTTTCTGCCATCATGAGTTGTAGACTTCATAACCATTTGCTTAATCTCCTGAGGCTTTAGAATTCTTGTTCTCTTAGTGATCTCCAAATACTAAGGATTATCTGTATCAAGAATAATCATTTTCTTTGTCTGTTTCTCAGTATCTTGAAAACTCTTCACCAAATTTCTAAGCGATACAGACTGTAGCCTCTTGAGTTTTCTCCATGGGTAGTTACGAGCTTGCAACCATGACCATAAAGCTGGAATGCTCATTTCCTCTGGGTCAGGATGGTGCAACTCA
>BJCM01232035.1:0-16124 GCA_018326385.1 Flaveria bidentis
ACTTCAGTTTGGCCATCCGTTTGTGGATGATAAGCACTACTGAAACTGAGTTGGGTATTCACCATCCTCTATAGACTACGTCAAAAGTGACTCAAAAACCGGGTATCCCGATCAGAAACAATAGAAGAAGGCAATCCATGTAAGCGATACACATCACGAAAGTAAAGCTGTGACATATTAACAACATCAGTTGTCTTCTTACAGGGAATAAAATGAACCATCTTAGAAAACCTGTCAACAACAACAAAGATAGAGTCGTTACCCCTTTGTGTACGCAGCAATCCCAACACAAAATCCATGCTAATATCAACCCATGGCTGCAAAGGAACCGGCAATGGCATGTAGAGGCCCGCATTACTAGTTGTGCCCTTAGAAACTAGACAAATACAACACCTCTTAACATAACGATCCATTTCTTTCCTCATGGTAGGCCAGAAGTAAAAAGCTTGTACCAATTGTAGAGTACGATCACGACCAACGTACCCCTCCCCATGCAACTCTTTAATAATTTGTCAACGCAGACTAGAATCAAGAATACATAGTTGATTCCCTTTTAACAGAAAACCATCTTGTACAAGAAAATCAGACTTCAGCCCAGTCTGCACATCCTGCATAATAACTGAGAAATATGGATCAATGGCTAACTACTCACGAATGACATCTAAGCCTAGCACATCAACCCTCATAAACACAAGCAGATTACTTACCCTGCTTAGGGCATCAGCAACTCGGTTCGAAACTCCAGTCTTGTGTTTAACAACAAAAGTAAACTTTTCAAGAAATGCTAACCAACGCTCGTGCTTATATGACATCTTGTCTTGTGTACGAATATGCCTTAAAGAATCATGATCCATGAACAAAACAAACTCTTTGTGAAATAGATAGTGACGCCAATGCTTTACAGCTTGGACCACTGCATAAAACTCCAAATCATAAGTACTATACCTCAACTTTAGACCCGTCAATTTCTCACTAAATTAAGCAACAGGTCGGCCACCTTGACTGAGCACCCCACCAATCCTGACCTTTGAGGCATCAGTATGAAGTTCAAATACTTGAGAAAAATCAGGCAATACCAGAATAAGTGCAGTGGTGAGCTTGGCTTTTATAACTTGAAAAGCAAGCTCAGCTTCTTCTGTCCATACTAACGTCCTCCCCTTCATGCAATCTGTCATGGGAGCCATAATAGAACTGAAATGTGGAATGAACCGTCTATAAAAAGAAGCAAGCCCATGAAAATTACGAACTTTAGTAATGGTAGTGGGAGTTGGCCAATTTGTAATAGCTGCTACTTTAGATTCATCCACTTGTATTCCCCTGCCAAAAACAACATACCCCAAAAACAGAACTTTAGGGGCCATAAAAACACACTTCTTTGATGCTGCATAGAAACTATCCCTGCGAAGTAAGGACAAATTTGCCTGACATGCATGAGGTGCTCACTAGAAGAAGCACTATAAAAAGAATGTCATCAAAATATACAACCACAAACTTCCCTATAAAAGTTCTGAGCAACTGATTCATCACACGCATAAAAGTGCTTGGTGCATTTGACAAACCAAAAGGCATTGCCAACCATTCATACAATCCTTCACGAGTTTTGAAGGCAGTTTTCCATTCATCACCACACCTAAGACGAATCTGGTAATATCCATTCTTTAAATCCAACTTTGTGAAAATGGTAGCACCACTAATCTGATCAAGCAAATCATCAAGTCTAGGGATAAGAAACCTATACCTCACTGTAATCTTGTTGATAGCTCGACTGTCAACACATATGCGCCAAGTGCCATCTTTCTTTGGAGTCAACAAAGCGGGAACAACACAAGGGCTCATACTTTCACGAACATGGCCCTTTGATATCAACTCCTCAACCTGTCTTTGCAACTCCTCATGCTCTGCTAGGCTCATCCTGTAATGTGGCATGTTAGGCAATTATGATCCAGGTTCTAGATCAATATGATATTGGATGTCACGCAAAGGTGGCAAACCATCAGGCAATTCAGTGGGAAAAACATCGGAAAATTCCTCAAGTAGAGGAACCATAGCATCAGGAACATCAGCATCCTCAACCACTTCCTTACCTATCAGCAAAAAAACATCATCCCCAGCCTCCAGCTCATTCTCAAACTAAGAAAGAGTCAACAAAGTAGCAGTAGGTTTGGTAGCCACTTCCTTGGGTTTAGTGGGCAATAATGTTATCTTCATGTTATCAAATAGGAAACTATAAGTATTAAACCACCCATTGTGTTTTATGTTACGATCATATTCCCAAGGCCTACCCAACAGCAAATGGCACGCATCCATGGGAACCACATCACACCAGACTTCGTCCTTGTATGTCTTACCAACAAAAAAGGAACAAGGATACGCTTGGTTACTAGCACCTCACCTCCCTTCTTAGTCCATTGAAGCTTATAAGGCTTAGGATGGTTCTCTGTCTTCAGGCTCAACTTTCTAACAGCCTCTTCAGAAACTAGATTGTCACAGCTCCCTTAATCAATAACAAAAGTACAAACCTTCCCCAGCACGGTACATGTTGAATGGAAGATGTTATGCTTAAGCCAATCGTTATCATTTGCCTTTGGTGCATAACATGAACGTCTAACTGCTAGGCACGTCCACACGTCTCCAGCCACCTCCTCTTCCACATACTCAAGTTATTTATCAAATATTGGAGTGTCTTCATAATTTTGATCAGCCACACTACCATCTTCCTATTCCTCAGGATCAACAAACATATTTCTTTTACCAGCTTTCTTACATTCTGAATGTTGATGACTAGTCTCCCCACAGTTGAAACACTTCATGCTACTACCACCGACTCCTTTAAAAGGTGGTCCACCACTACCAACACCCTGTTTTGTTTGGTTAGGCACAAAAAGAGATGTCGTATTACCCGAACCCGAACCTCCTCCAACAGAAGATGAAACACCACTACACCGGTTTTGTTTTTCAAAAGCTAGAGCACGTTGATGAGCATCAAAAAGTGTCACCGGATCAAACATGTTAAAGAATTCAATGATCTGAACCCTCTTCAGTTTCTTGAATGTCATTTCTTGCAATTATTTGGTAGAATTCTGTTGTGTAGTCCTTAACAGACTTGGACCCATGTCTTAAATTTTGTAACCGCTGGTACATTAATCGTTGGTAACTATGAGGAATAAAGTTGTCCCTCATGTACTTCTTCATCTTCCTCTAAGTTGTGACCCTTGGTTTTCTAACTCTCTCCCGAGTTAGTTTCAATTGTTGCCACCACGCAGAAGCCCTTCCACGTAATCTGGTAGCGATCAACGAAACCTTTTTGTCTTCAGGAACCTCTTTGAATTCGAACACTTCTTCAACAAAAACAAGCCAATCAATGAATTTTTCCAGATCCAAAGTATCACCGTCGAATTCAGGAATGTTGGTTCGCATTCCTGCCTTCCAACGCCTATTATCACCCCTTCGATTATACGGTACGTGTTCATCAGAAGAAGAACTGTCACCCTCATAAACGGATTTTCATCATCTCCTGCTTCACGACGGTTATGATTACGCCCTCCCTGATTCATCAGATCTTGCATCTGATCAGCCAAATGATTAAAAAATTGATCTAACCACTCCTCTATCTGTGCCATAATACGTTGTTCCAATTCCTGCTTATGAACATCATTAAGAGATCTTCTTCGTGGAGGCATCTTAAAGAAGTTTGGCTCTGATACCAACTGATGTTGTCGAAAACAGAGAGATAGATAATTGAACCTATTGATTCAACGAGAATACCAGGAACAATCCTTCTAACTATTGTTGATTCACAAAGCATACCGATAATCAGGGTTTACACTAACACACACAGTGATAGAGAGAAAATAGATTTTTTATAAACTTCAATAATCCTTTTACCCATCTCTTACAAACATATAAAGAAACAAAACAAAATTCGAATGGGCCACTAAACATAAACGGGCCGAAAACTGGGCCAAATGTAAAGTTCAACAAAATGTAAAAATAAGACAAAAATATAAATAACTCATAAAATAAGCCATTTTTGGGCCGAAACGATGACCCAAACCGCCAAAAACGGGCTCCTCGGTCAGACGGTCGTTTTGACCGGTCGCAGGCCCAAAACGAAGACTTCTAGCCCAACTTATGATCGTTTTAGTGAAGCCCCTTTTGATAAGCGATCTTGGGCCTCCAAAAAGACTAAAGCTTGCTCATCCACGCTTGGGCCCACATCATTTGGTGTAGCACTATCATTTGGTGCTCTTAAAAACATAATAGTTTAGCACTATCATCATGTGAAGACAAGTTAATGGCTGCCACATCGACCGCATGCCAAGCTATATTACAAGCTCCTACAGAATAGTGTAGCACTATCATCATGTGAAGACAAGTTAATGGTTGTCACATCAGCCGTATGCCCTCTATATTGCTACGGAGCTTGCATAGTGAACTCATGGGTGAAAGCTTACAAAAATGGTAATCCGAGTAGACAACAAATCTGCTATTGTTTTAATGAAAAACTCCATCTTTCACGGATGAACTAAACACTTTGATACTAGATCCACTTTATACAAGAATGTGTTGAAAGAGAACAAGTATTGATCGAGTACATCAACGAAGAAACTTAGAAGGCAGACATCCTGACCAAGCCTCTTGCAAGGATCAAGTTTGGAGAAATACGAGAGCTAATTGGGGTTGAAGACCTGCAAAGCTCAACTCGGAAATTAGGGGGTTGAATTTTAAAAGATAAAGTTAATTCCAGGTAATCTCAAGCTATGAGATTAAGGGATAAGTCGTCGAGATGAGTATCTAATAGTAGTATTAGATCACCATGATTAAAAGATAGATAGATAGATAGGGACAAGTTAATTTCAATGTGTATCTTTAATATTTGAATTGTAGTTTGTAACTATAAATACCTTAATCAAGCATATGATCTGGGTATGACACATGAGTTGAGTTTTGAGTTAGTTTCTCAAGTCAATAACATTGGAAAGTTAATTCCAAAAGTGTGTATGATTGTGATATTCAATTCTAAACTACTTTGTAACATTACTGATTTTCATCTCCAAAACATGCATTTGTTCAAATCAATCATATTCCCCACTTGCTTAAGATAATAAAGCTATGTTTCCAGAAGAAGCTTGTCTTTGATTCAATCTCAATATTAACCATTTTCTTACCATTAGAAAATGTAACCTTGGGTTCTATGCACGCAATGTAACCTTAGGTTATATGCACTCACGGGCAAAGTGACCCAACTTATCATAATTTTAACATCAAAATAAAGACTTGTCAAATCCAATATTACAATTTGTTCCAATACCAAATGCTTTTCTCCCTAACTTCTTCACAGGAATTCTTAGCTCGATAAATAGCCATTGCCATATGATATTTGATGTCAAGATTAACTTGGTTCAAATCATCACATATAACAATTGGAGTTGTAAGTCTTCGTGCCGTAAATGCTTTATAACCGGATAAGAATGATGTAAACAAGGCTAGAAGCTCCTCAACAATTTGTACAATTTGAGTGGGCAATTGTGTGGATGATTAATTGTAGCAACATAATCTTGATGTGATTAATGTTGAATTGTGATGTGATTAATGTTGAACGTTGAACATACGGCATTTGATTTGGCTGAACAACTAATTGTAAAACTAGTATCATTTAAGCACGAGGTGCACTGAAACAAGTATTACTATTGGGAAGTTGACACATATGGGATACATCATGTAATTATTTGGATTCATTGCCATGTTGCCATAAAAAGTTGTTTCCTCAGGAGTCAATGCACCTCCCATTGAGCTTATGTGATTTGTAATCCTTTGTTCATGATTCATGATTGATCACTACTGAGACTGTCTTGATCCCATGTGACGTTTCACTAAACGGTTATGGAAATAACTGACTCAACAGCAACATTTCGACCTAGATGATTTTGACAATACTTTGGACCGATAACTTAACACACCCGGTTTGTTGGCCTACAGCCCAAACCAAACACAAACTAATGTTTAAGACCCAATAAAATAAAACACAAGATTTAAAGGATAATAACAATAAGCACATTCTAAGTAACAGCCAGTTTAACTCTCCCATGACCTTCTTTTATCTTAAAGTGTTCAGTGATGCCAAGATGTGCCATTAAAAGCCAGACATGAGTGAGAAGCTCTCCACCCCTTTTGAGCTGTTGAGCATGGTCAAACCCTCTGCATTGACTGGCTGCATAACCAAGAATCTCCACCCATACATCAGCTACCATCTTCCACATCTTTTTCTGGTCATCCATTTTGTTCAATGCAGCTGCAAGCGTGCAGCCCTCGAACAGTACTGACTTACTCCGGTCCCCCTTCACTTTTGATGGAAAAACTTTGGTTTTAACTTGTCTTAACATTTCATAAGCCTCAGGTTTACTTGTGCTGCTTCTCTCTTTGAAAAATACTAAGGCTTCTGCACAAGTGTCTCTGAACCTGATTATTCCGATCCCCATGGGCAACATGGAAGGACACATGACCAAGATGTATAGCATGTAGTCTGCCAATTCCTTGTTGAATGTCATGTGTTGATACCATTCTTGTTCGTGTCCTATACTTTTGTTTAAGTTGTAGCAGAGATCAGTGGCAATATGCCAGATGAGAATGCTATGGTCGAATTCTACATCAACTGTCCATCTAAACGTGTCATCTATTTTGTGGTTTTGCAGGGAAACAGCTCCACGACAGGTGAATAAGATCTTAGGATCCCGTTCTGTGTCGTTATATTTTTCCCTGAAGTGCTTAAAAATAAAAGACTTCAGCTCAGGCAATACCGTGACATGTTGCAACTGGCGATAATTCTCCCCTTTTTCCCTTAAGTTCTTTAGCATATTAGGCAAAGGGATGAACCTAGAGATTTTACAGAAGGCTGAGCATTTCTGGTTGAGGCAAAAATCTAACAAGCTGTACTGATACATATAGTTCGACCATCTTTTGCCTTTCTTTATGGACTGGAGTGACGAGATAAGGCAGACACCAAATGATGGAATCTTGGAAGAATTATGGATAAACCATATATTTGCCCAGTCAGATAGAAACAAAGATCTGACTGCATATGCTTCAAGCAACATAGCACCAATCAGCAATATGTAAGTAATCACAACATCAATGAGTTGATGTTTATGAGAACTCACACCTATGAATGCTGTGAAAGTCAACAACACGCTGAGTGTGATTAAAAAGGTCATGAGACGGAAAAGCAAACCAAAAGAAGTGTATATGATGGGAGCTTTAGTGTAGAAGACATCATATGCAAATCCAAGTTCAACTTCAATCACCTCAAAGGCTCTGCTGTAATCATCTGTCCCAAAGAAATCCTGGCTCTCATCACGTGGGTAGAAGCCAAGAATGAGATCCACAAAGAGACGCTTGAAGTTTAGAGTTTCAAAGAAGTAATACGCTGCGTACAGACTTCTTGCATCAGGATGAAGAGAAGGTGGAGTAACTGTGGTGTTTTCAACATCATATCTAGTAGAGTGTACCTCTTCCACTGGAGCATCAGTAACATAGTACCCCTCTGCCTCTTTTAAGCTGAATTCCTCCATAAAATTGGCATAACTAGGGCCTGGATCCTTATCAGCGAGAACCGAATCCCGAAACTGGTCACGGTTGGCGCACATCAGGACCCATGATCTCTCACCATACTTGATAATGCCACATAGAAGCATGGGAATGGTGAGGAATGATAGAAGGGTGTCATCCCATGCCAGAAGAGTGATGTAAATTGCTCCAATTGTTTGGACAGCAAGCCCAAGCAAGTGCCTTAACCATAACTCGTTATCAGCTAACGTGTAAGCAGTGATGGTGTCAGGCCCACCAAGGTGAAGCAGCATAAACGGTGCCCAGAAAGCCGCCAGGGTTAGATCTCCATACTCGTTGCTCTCACCCTCGCTAACAAAATTCCCTAGGCGGTCAACAAGGAGGCCAAGGGCAGCCGTGGCTATCCAGTCTGCCGACAAGTAGGCACACCATATAAAAATTCTGAACTTTCTTTTCGCGATATGCTTTCTGCGGTTACCACTGAAGATTAGTGATGCTTGCACTGCAAGGCTGAGTAGTACCAATACTCTTAGCACCCATTTGTTCCATTTTATCCTCACTTGATCTGGGAAAACCTCAACCATTCTCCTTTCTTGGTCAACAAGGATTAAGCTGCTCAAAACTGACCAAAAAACAGTTAGTATCTTCAAATTAACTACAACTATATATCGCGGAAGATAAGCAAATGACTTGAGTTATTGAGCTCGAAAGCGTGTTAATTACTTACTGTTGAGTACCATTGTTGATAACTTCTGGGTTCTAACTTCTAACATATGAATCTGCTCTGGTGAAGCTGGTGCTATATCAATTTGAAGTTAAATGTGAACTTACACGTTGACCAACAGGCTAGTTGGTGTCATTTTTAATAAACTAAAATCTGCAATCTATCAACTAACATCATTTTTTATATAAACTTCTTTAATGGCTAATCTGCAATCTATCAACTAACATCAGTTTTTATAAACTAAAATCCCTTGCAATCCATAAACCTGTAAAAGATATTATAAAATGGTTAAATTTGGAAGCTTTTTAACATATTGTAAAACTAATTTGAACATCTTCGATAATGCTTTTATTTTTTTAACTTTTATCATTTTTATGGAGATACTAGATTAATGACCCATATTTTACATATGTACCCCAAGGATTAATATATGTAGAGGTTATAAAGTATTCCCCGACATGAAGATCATTGTTTAGAACAAAATGAAGACATATTACCTCTTGAGGATCATTGACTGCAATAATCCCGGTTTATCCGGCCATCCTCTTATATTTACTGCTCATATTTTTGTTAGAAGTGTTAAATTTAGTCCGATAGTGTAAATTTTTATATACGTATCGAGTTCACTTTCTTAAAAATATAATTTCGACCCCGCATCCTTATGATAGTGTTCAAGCTCCGCCACTAATAGCATGAAATGTTTAAAATCAAAGAGCAGGAAAGTGGAAATACAAGATCACTAATAGAAAACTGCACTTTCACCTATACAACCTATTTAACGGATGCATGCATCTCTCGGAGAATTATTGACGGAATTTGTCAATGGACGTCATAATAAATTCTTGAGTAAATTACAAATTTTGTTATTTACATATGTTTAAAATTATGGATCTTGTCCTTAAACTTTGATAATTAGACTTAGCGTCCTTTGTTTAAAAATTTATCACATTTTATGTCTTTTCTACTAACTGAAGTTAACTTTTTCTGTTAGTTTTGCGTGAATGTACCATTTTGCTCGTATCTCTTAAATGACGAAATCTGCAATTTTTCTTAATCTTTTACTATTTTCATTTTGTTTTTATTTTGTTTACTTTATCTTTTTTAATCAATTTTTATTTTATAAACTTATATGAAATATTATTACTTAAATGTTTTTTTATAAAATATAATTTTATCTATAGTTTCTTATTTATTATATTTTTTATTTTTAAAAATTAGTTATCTACCTTTCTAATCATACGAGAACAAGATGGAGAGCTTACAATATTCTTTTATGTTATAAATTTAAACTAGTAATCGATTTTGTTTCATCATCGTTTTTCTATTACCTTTTTGCTATAAAAATTTTCAACTATTTTAAATATTTTGACTTACGGTTTATATTAGAAACCTATTAGAGACCGTATGATTTTAGTATATGACTTTTTTATGTTTTACTTGGTTATAATTATTCTAAATTGAGCTATATGTATAAGTAAAATAGATATGTGGAGTATTTAAGCGTTTTTACTGAAAAAGGTTCAATAAACTTAATCGTAAAACCAAACCAAAGCAAAGCAAACGCTTAATAATTGTTTGGTTTGGTTTTGTTTTAATTTTAAGTGGTTTGGCATTGATTTCTGTTGATAAAAAAATATTATTAACAATTTAAATAAAACCATGAATAAAAGTACATTTAATAAAAAAATTGAATGATTGTTTATTTAAAACTCCGAGTAGTTCTTTAATAACATTTTAGTATATTTTATTTTAAATTAAAGTAACGCGCTATCACATTATATTTATATTTAAAAAACCATTTAATTGAATACAAAAAATATATATTCTTATCATAAACCAAAATCTTACTTTCTCCAACCGGTTTTGAATATAAACCCTAAACCAAATAACTTGAAACGATTAAAAAATCTTGTACCAAAAAAGTTAAAGATTTAGTTTTCTAATTTCTATTAGTTTTATTACAAAAGTAATGAACGAATAAAAAAATTATAAGAAAATAAAAATCTATAAATAAAATTACATTTTATAAAAAAAATAAAATAAAAGTACTACTAATATTTATGATTATTTCTTTAAACAAAAGGGTCTAAAAATAAATAAAAGTAAAGAAAATTAAATTAAATTAAAATAATAATAATAATAATAAAAGATTAGTAATAACACATTTTGTCATTTTAAGGGTTAAGGGTAACATGCCTATTAAGAAAATAAGTTTATTAAAATAAAAGTGGTGAGAAAAGAGAAAAAAATTAGATAGAAATAAAGTAAATAAAATAAAAACAAAAAGAAAAAAATAAAAGATTAGTGAAAATTACAGATTTCGTCTTTTAAGGGATAAGGGTAAAATGGTCTTTTACAAAAACTAACTAAAAAAGTTAACTTCAGTTAGTAAAAAGGACATAAAGCATGATAAGTTTTTAAATAAAGGACGTTCAATGTAATTATGAAAGTTTAAGGACAAGATCTGTAATTTTAGGTATACTTAAAGAATAAAATTTGTAATTTATTCTAAATTCTTTTAAAGAAAATATGAGGGCCTGTTTCTAGGAGTTTTTTTCTTAAATAGTGTTAGTGGAAATTTTATTTAACAAAATGGGTGATTTGAAATTATTTACCAAAATGAATGTTATTTTATAAACTTTATTTTACTCACTTCTAACCTTACTAGATAAAAATAGATTTACGTTTATATAAGTATTCCTTAGAAAAAAAGTTAAATAAAATGTTTCTAATATGATTAAACAATTTTTTTTTGTTGGACGTTTAGATTTTATTAAATAATTAAAATCTCTATAATTTATCTGAAAATGATGTGTAAAAATAAGTAAATTTTATAAATGATTATGAACGTTCCTTATGAAGCCTTCTCTTATGATATTGTTTTATTTTTTTAAACACCTTTTATAATATTGTTAAGATTTTTATAAACCCCGTTAAAAACCATTGTCTTTTCTGAAGGTTTTCCTAAACCATTCAAGTTTTCGATATATATTCTTTTAAACCGTTGAATTTTCTAACATCTTTTTAATACATTTTGGTTTTTACAAACTTCTTTTTTTTAACCCATTCGTTTGTTCTACACTTTTAATACAAATTGTTTTCTAGAGTTATTCTTTAAAACGATTATTTTTTTAGAAAACATTTTTTTAATCTTTTCCTTTTGCTAAACGTATTTTTATACAACCTAAAGGTCATACTTTTCAAAAGCCTTTTTTTTTCTAAACGCCTTTAAAAAACGAATGGTATTTAAAAGGACGTAAGAGATTATATAAATGACGTTTTAAGTAAACACAATAGTATAAAAATGTCAGTTCAAAAAATCAAACATTTTTAAATAATATGTTATAATAATGAACTAACCGATAATGAAATACGTTTAGATATATTTTGTTGTTTTTTTATAAATAATGAAAAGCATTTCTAATAGAAAAAGCAACTACACTTTTTTAAACCTTTTGTTATTATATGACGATCAACAAATCAAACTTTTATATAGTTATTTGATGCTTGTAGGAAAAAATATATTAAATAGTTTATTATATATAAAAAAATAGGGACGCAGTTTATAACTGAATCATAAAACTTTTTAAACCTCATACTACAAACAATTATTGTTATTTACTTAAGCAATATTTTCTTTCAATTTTATCTAAAGAATAATTCTTGCATGCATTTTATTTTCAATCCAATAAACTAAGAAGTGAGAAAATGAAATTTATTAAAAACACCCATTTTAATAAATATTTTTAAAATAACCACCAACACCAATTTGGAAAAAAACTCAAGTTTCTAGTCCATCGCAAATTAGCGACAGACCAATTGTTTGTCAGTGGTGATGTTCCCATCATGGAACTTGTGTTTCCATGTAAATTGTAGTTAGTGGTTTTTGACAACAAATTTTCCGTCACAAACAATTAACTTTCCAAAGAGACTCGTAAAAGGCTTTTAGAAATGATTTCCAATATGCATGGTTAAAATTAATCGTTGGTTTAGAAAATCATAGTTTTTTTTCTAGATGGACACTACATTACCCATTTCATATATATACCGGATATTATCACACATGACAACTTTATATATTCAAAGTGGTTTATTTTATTTACATAATATCAATATGAATCCTAACCATTAATGGCAAAATATTCGATCATTATATGCCATAACGATGAATAATGTGGAAGTTTAGAACCTTACCACAACTAATTTAAGCTTTCTTGAAGATTTCTAACGTTCACAACTCACCATCGAGAGATCCAACACTACAATGGAGTTTCACTGTCACGTATATGCTCATAGATAGTCATAACTCGTATTTACAACATTGTTGTCATCATTGTCGTTGTCGGTGGCGGCGGCGGCGGTGGTGACGTCGTCGTACTACTACTACTATTATTATTATTATTAAACGTGATCGCACTTTGACCAAATTCTTAGATATCGACCTTAAGTTCCCAGCTACCACTAAGACCTCTTTAGTCCAGCATGACCATATTTGAATGTTTTACACTATAAAGAAATATATTCACAAATATTTGAAGTCATATCACATTAGTATTAATCTGAAATAATAATTAGAAAGTTGCCACAGCTTTTATCCGAAGATATAAAGGCTTGAGATTAGTTTGGCTCTTAGAATGGACTTCCTTGAGTATGGCTCTCCCTAGGTGTCTTCGAAAGGGTGATGAAGGACCCTTTTGTGAGTTGTCATGGTAGCAGACATGATGATGTTGTGGTTCTCTATTATCCTTTCTAAACACATGAAGTGATGAACTCTTCTAGGTGCTAGATGAGTTGTGAGATGGATTTTGCATTTTCATCTCCATTTAGTAACCGCTCAAGATACCATATAGCTCAATTAGAGTGAGGGTAGAGAGATTTTTAGTTTTTTTAATGAGCATACAGTAGTGTGTCCATTCTTAGGAAGAGAAAACATGAACTTCCTCATAATGTTCCTATTCTCAAGTTTCACTCCAACATACATTAAAATATTCACAATCTCAACATACCTGAAGTATTCTTGAGTCATAGTTTCACCTGTCTTAAGGTGAAGTTCTCAAACTACTGCTTCATGATATCTTTCTTGTTCTCCTTAGCTTCATCTGACCCTTCATACATCAGCTTCAATGCATCCCGGACTTGTTTAGCAGTCTTATACTTCTTGAAGCCTCTATAGACAGAGTTAGAAATAGTAGTTTGAAAAGTGGTTATGACCTTCTGATCTATATCAATCTCCTTCCAATCTTCCTTAGAATATTTAGCCACTTTCTTTGGTATCATCCCACCACCAGCAGTTGTTGAAGTAGTGCTTGGGATATGAAGTCTTAAGACAACAGATCTCCACATCCTATTTTCTTGAGACTTGATAAAGTCTTCCATCCTCATACACTAAGTTTCAAAGTTATCAGGAGTGATTAGTGGAGATTTGGTGATGGTGTCGGTTTCCATGTTAGCCATAGTAAGAGCTGCCATTTGAGCAAGTAAGTGTCCTGTGAAACTAAAGAGAATAAAGATGATGAGATCTTACAATCAAGAGTCTAAAAAGATCTAATACCAATTGCAGGACCGATTATGGTTATGCAACAATTTTACAGTTGGAGAATGCATCACTTAATAGATCATATAGGAAATCAAGAAAAAGAAACAATGAACAAAAGTAAGAATGCACAAGAACAAACAAGTATTCGTTTTCAAGGATGATGTATATTGCTATCAAGTATTTTACAATTGTTACAAGGCTTAGTCTTAAGACTAGATACATAAGACATTTTATACTACATCCTACAGCTGACCATACTTTGAAGGCCAGCTGACCTAATCTAGACGACATGATCAATGTAAAGTTAAAAGTCAGATTGCATTTTAACAAGTGAATATGACATGACATGGCTCACATTTTAATCTATTACAAAAAGAAAAAAAGTTACAAACTCAAACACCAGAATGTATAGTTGACAAAAGTATGGAGATAATTGCCAACTTATTGTAACACCCTGAATAATGTCTAAGCGAGCCAAATAATAATAATGGGCTTAGACGAGATCATTTAATGGAAATAAGATGGATATGGGTTATAGACCAAGTTAACTCTTCGGGTTATGTGTTTGGCGAGTTTAAGGTCTTGGGAACGCCCTGGTATATATAAACGGATCAGCATGAGCAGCTCTCATTTGCAACTCCACACTCTAGTTCTAGAAAGAGAGAGTAGAGAGAGAAAGTAGAGAGAATTGAAGATTCAAGGCTCGGTTGATCTCGGGATTTAAGATCGGTGTTCTTGGGCATCCAAACAACAAGAAAACACCACGAATCCAGGTAAGAAACTTCATTTAATCGTTTCTTTTGATGTAAACCCGGATTCTAGGTTTGGGGTTTTTGAAAGTGGCAAAGATTCGCCCAAAACTCATGTTTTTGTGTAAGAAAACATGTAAGAAGCTTAGATATAGCTTATTGGGTGATAAACCAAGGTTTTGGATGTAAAAGATTGAGGTTTTGGGTCAAAAATAGATTGGTTCGTATTTTTCAGCCCGTTCTATGAAACTGGGTGTTCATCCAGTGAAATTAGTTGTTCGTCCAGCGAAACTGTGGATCTTCCTGCGAAACTATAGTTTCGCAGGTAGTTTCGCAGACATGGTTTTCCAACGAAAGTTGGGCGAAACTGCCAGCGAAACTGCCAGCGAAGATGCCTGCGAAACTAGCAGCGAAACTGCTGATCTTGCAGCGAAATTAGCTGCGAATTAGGCAGAATTTAACTCCTTTGAGTTTTAACTTATCTGCCGGTTGTGCAGTGCAACCCTTGCTTTGTAAGCTTGATTGAGAAGTTACTCATCGAGTACAGGTGAGTTCTAGATCCCCTATCTTAAAGGTTTTGAACTAGTTTGGGGCTGGAAATGCATACAAAATATACAATTTAGATGACCGAGATTTTAAGAGGTTTTAACGAGAAGATCGATTTTTCAATAAGAAAATGTGCTATATAAAAGTGTTAAAATAAAAAAATTTCACGCTAACCTGGCAGCACGGCCCCAGCCAGGGGTGTTGCCCCTTAGACCCCACTAGGGGCTGCTGCCCCTAAAACCCTGTTGTCAGGGGCTGTCGCCCCCGAACCCCTGTTGTCCCACGGTGGGCCAATTATGTGTAAGGCCCCGTTCTCGGGCACCTCACAGCTGGTGGTTCATCGCACATAAAACATTATAAAATGTACATTAATTTTGCAGCGGAATTTAAAACTTTCATTTATAATTAAAAACATGTCAATTGCAACATTTTTTTTCATCTCAAAATGCAAGACATGTTAAAATACGGATGCCAGCCTCAAAATGCTCCCAGTAGCTTATGCATCCATGCCTGCAACTCCTCAGCATCAATGTATACCTGCCAACTATCATGCATACAAAAGTCAGCGACGCTGAGTGAGTTCTAGTTTTATAATAAAACATACTTTTCTCTGTTAAAACCATTCTTTACTTTATTTCACATCATACTATACTTTACATCGTTCGTGATCATGCATCATACGTACATACAGATAATATTATTATTATCTTGGTCAATACGTTCATTAACTTTGTTCATTCAACGTATTACATTATCGTTCACTTCTCTTTCTCGATCCGGTCAGACTTTACCCTCTTCGTGGCACTCAACCATGATTACTGAGGTCGAATGACGAGAATCCTATTCAGTACATTGTTACGATAATTCATTTACGTTCATTCATACGTTCGTTCTATCTTACATGATCTTCTTTCATTACTCATTATTACTCGAATCTTGTCTCTTGCAATATCCCCGACTCATGCTCGAAAGCTGATGTTGTGCCGGGGCCTGCTCACAAACCCCC
>BJCM01232037.1:0-14120 GCA_018326385.1 Flaveria bidentis
ATGCATGTATATATATATATACATGTATGTATATATATACATGTATGTATATATATATACATACATGTATATATATACATGTATATATATACATGTATATATATATGTATATCTATATATGTGTATATATATATATATATAATTTGTAACAATATGAAAGTAATATATTTTTTGTGGATTTGCATGTTGAGTAATAATATAAGGACCCAAATATATAAAGATTCTAGAATACTAACTAATAAAAAATGATATTTTAAAGAGAAATAAATATAAAAATTTTGAAATCTGGTTTGACCACCCAATATAGTTAAACTGATTAATTAGTCTGACATGTAATCAATCTTTTCAACATAAAATGACGCAAATAGACACAACCAGATTAGTTCTTTAACCAATACTTTGATTAATCGGTCCGCTCCAATTCTAAAAACACTAATATGAGATCATATTTTTCTTATTTTAAGGTTCAAATTATTATTAGGGCTGCTTTATATAACATATTATCATTATTCGTTTGCTTATAACTAAAATCGGCCCAATATTAACCAATTACATGAATTCTTGCACAATTTTGATTAATATCGTACATGTTCTCATGATGGATGTCTAGCCTGGACCAAAAGTCCAGTCCGAAACACCCTAGATGTCTAATACTGAATACCATCCATAAGAGGTTTGCAAATCTTATGGATTTGCAAAATGGCTTTTTTTATGATACTTGGTTTGGGTGCAAACTGAGTCCGGGGAGGTCGACTTTGGTAAAACCTGGGTATAGGCATAACTGGCCTCGGGTTTTACCCGGTTTCTAAAGTGTAAAAGATCAAACCATGTGTAACTGTTTAGGGTTGGATATAAAACCAGGTATGGTAATGTACCATGCATTTATATTTTATTATTATTTTTTTATTTCAACAAAATAGTTAAATTCCAATTATATAATATCCACTTTTATTAAATATTTTAACTTACAAACTACAGAAAGAAAATAAATAAACAAACCCATAAACATATAAAAAGCCATGAAAAATACTATAGATTTTATTTTATCTTATTTTATTTTCTTTATCGGTATGTCGGTACGTCATTCCTCATGCTACTTCTTCATCATGTATTGGTTCTTCAACACCATTTTTCGCTTTCAAGGCTTGAAGTATGTTGGATTCTTGCGTCCGCATCTAAATGTTCCTTAAACAAATGTAGGTTTCTACCAATCATGGAGTGAGACTTGTTCTATTAGTTGTTATAAACTTGTCGTTAGTTTAAAAACAGATTTCAAAGCTATCGTAGAAGATTTGATGATTAGTAGATGATCAAAAATAATTGAAAGAACTAAAACTGAGCATTTTTTTCCTTTCAACCAAGCAAAAATGTAAAAGTTTTAAAAAACTTTTAGGGTCATAATGCATACAACTTTTGTAGTGTTACAAAACTGGGATCGTCCTCAACCAATCCACGTCAAATGTTATTTTTCTTAGTTAAAGGATCTACCCCACTAACGTTTGGCATGAGCTTAATATGACAACAAAATTAATAACTAGTGGAATTTCTTCAAATAATTTTAAAATTTTGTTTTTGTTGTTGTTATCATTCATGTATATAGTTCACTTCTAAACTCACAATCGGATATTTTTGCTTTACATTATCCACGGTTGGTTAAAGCCACGATACTTGTAGGATAATAAACCCCACATAAAAAAGTTGTTGCGGTTTAAAAATTCCAACCATATCGATTACTTGTTCAACAACATCCCAACTTGCTCTGGGAGATGAAATAACTAATCGATTCACCATAACCCGAACATTATGCACGAAGCTGGTTACTTGGTCTGAGGTCTATCATAGACCCCGAACATTGTACATGAAGCTGAGTCCAGTACCTAGGGCAAGTGACAAGGGTCCCATACGTATGGTCAATCACAAAGATTATACCCTAGTGTGCATCCTTTCGGGGTAGCTAACCTGCACACAATTGAGCCAACACCCTTTATTAGGTGTGAACCTCCATACATTGCTTGTAAGATTTTTCATTCCTTCTTTCATTCATTAATGCATGCATTCTTTCATTCTTTACATTCATCTATTTATTTATCATTAATTTCTGCTTTTTATTACATACTACTTTACGTTTATTGATATTAATCATACCACCTAAACCATGAAAATAATCATGCAAAACAAAGAAAATAAACATAACCATAACAATACATGGCACCATCATAAACATCACATACCACATCATCCAACATCATAAATTCATCTTACATCACCCCTAGAAACATCCCAAGTCAAAGCCTAACACTTCACTTTTTCCCAAAATTTTAGAATATAATCTAAGTCCTTAAGCGCATGAGTACTATGCAAGCGCATGAGAACACTTAGGCGCATGGGAAACTTTCAGGCGTATGGGCACTATTTGGGCGCATGACCCTACACTTCGGCTTCTGGGCAAATTTCTGGACGTTCGAGCACTATGCAGGCGCATGGACGCCTAGGTGCATGGCTTGTTGGGCGCATGGGGAACACTTCACCAATTTAGGCAATATCCTAAGTGCATGAGAGATGTTTGGGCGCATGGGGAACACTTCACCAATTTAGGCAACATACACACATGAGCATGATAAAATAGGTCAACTTAAAGTTGGTGAACTCATAGAGGTTGAGACTCGATAATCAGTTGTCATAATAGTAAGGAGTTGCAAGTAAATATGAATCAAGCCATTATCTATAGTATCTAATAAAACAAGATTTTTTACCACTTGTAATTCTTTTAACCCATTTTTTTGCCACTTCTCATTCTTCTAGATATCTATACATTAATTTTCCCTCTAAAAGAGTATTATAGTAATGCAGGATCGTTTAAGAAAGTTGCAACATAACACAAAATGAGAAGAGTTTGTTTACACACTTAACAAATCAAATAGGAAACTAGTAACACTAGATTGACACTTGGAACACTAGCAAATATGAGACAGAACAAGAACAGAAACATCACAAGTATTTTGGTTTTCAAGGATGTTGTATATTTCTCTCAAGTTCTTTTGCAAGTGTACAAGCATATCAAATAAGTTACAAAGACCTGAGATTCTTATAATACATCCAATAGCTGGCCATACTTTGAAGGCTAGCTGGATACAAAATCTAGGCAACAACAAAATCAATGTAAAATCAAAAGGCAGATTGCCTTTTGACTAGTGACTATGACATGCCATAGCACACATCCTAATATATTACAAAAAGTATAAAAGTACATAAAGTAGAAAGTAAAAGAATCAAGAGCTCAATGTACAGTTACCAAAAACATGGACCATTTCACCAACTTGTGAAAGTTGGTGAGTCAAATAGAGTTGCAGCGGAAAGTGGTACAGATTTATAGTAAAGTATATCATATATAAGCATGTCTTCAAAAGTCTTTGGAAGATAATCTTTCTTCACTTCTTGGCTTCAAAAGACTTTGTCTTTAAAGCTTCGCAAGACTTCACTTTAAGCTTCGGAAGATGTTGATCTTGGCTTTGGAAGATTCACACTTAGAATATTTTCTAAGGCAGAGTGTGAAACTTCCGAAGCATTCTACTCAGCACTTTTGTGCATGCATACATGATAGACTTTTGGATGTAATTGGATGTTTTGGATGCATCAGCCTTATACAGAACCTTACAAGTAATTTAAATACTTATACAAATTTATCACTCTTATTAAATATGATATTTATGAATTGATATATTTCTCTCTCTTATCTAGATTTTTTAAGGGTTTCACACTCCATCGACTGGGCATTTTACACTAGACACGACAAATGACCGTTTGTCACTCTCTAAATGGTCATTTGCATGAAAGTAAATGAAAATTTGCATGATGATAAACAACAATTTGAAGTAAGACAAACGATAGTTTACAGTAAGACAAATGGCCATTTAAGACAAAATGAACGACCGTTTATTTTCTTTATATTAACTTTTTCTATATATAATTATATTGTACTTATTATATAATTTTATATAAGTTAAGGATAAAAATTAAACTTTTTGTATGTACATGTATTTAGTGTTTAATATTATATATATAGTAAACATTATATAATTTGTATAAAATTAATATAAAAATTAAGATAAAACAAATATATAACTTTAAAACTTTTTGTATGTACATGTATTTAGTGTTTAATTTTATATATTATTAACTTTTTATAAGTATTACATTATATAGTTTTATATAAATTTAAGATAAAAATATATATAAGTTTAAAATATTTGAACTTTTTATAATTCATATAATTTATATAGTTTTCATAATTTTTGAACTTTATAATATAAATACCTAGAAATAACAATAAAACTTATACAATTTATATTTTCTAATATAAATTAAAATAATTTATATATGTATATAACTATATAATTTAAAATATTTGATTTATATTAAAAATCATAATAAATAAATGAATGAATAATTTTAGAACTTTATAATATGAATACTAAAAATTACAAAAGATACTAATCTAATCTATATTAAAACGATTAACAATTTTATTTTAAAGTATATATTGATTATATTTTGAAGTCTTTCCTTATACATTTTTCCCCAGACAACCGCATTATTACTTTTGTGAAAATTTCTTAACAACATTATGAAAGGCAATGGATATTCACCCGATAAGCGCACAGAGACGTAGTGACATCCATACACATGTGCAACAATAATAAATTGGTGATACATGGGTTCATGCGGACCTATCCATAGTAGAAAATAAGTCGCACTTTCAGTGTGGGATAAGCATTAAAGGATCACACTAAATTTGTTAATGATCAATATTCTTATGTAAGGAATTATCATCCAGTGTTAATTACGAGCCTAACTAGGTTGTAGCCATGATAAAGTACGTTCTGTTTCAAGAAAATATTTTTTTATAAATTAGAATTGTTATGTAAATCGTTCAAAGGCTCATACCTCATAATCAGCCAATTCTTCAACAAATCCCAAGGAAAAAGAAACTGCATGAAACCCATAGTTACCATCATTATATACATTCTCTATATGTGTTATATATGGATGAATTTTTTTTGGGATCTGTGTCAGTAAAGGATGGTGATATAGAGGCGATTGAGTTGTGTTATCTATGTATGAACTATGTCTTAGGGGGCCCAACCCCATAAAATCATAAATAACAAAATCATTCGTCATGTAGCTATGATCTCGAGTAGGTTTTGGATCAAGTAATGCTAGTGCAACCAAAACTAGCACTTAGAATTTTGATGCAACCGATAAATGAATTCCGAAGGTAAATGCTAAACTTCTGAAGGTCAAGTCTTATAGAGCTTCCGAAGAGAAACTCCAACTTCCGAAGACAAACTCATCGTTCTTCCAAGTTCAACACTTAGAAGAAATCAAGATAATGACTTTCAAAGTATGAAGGCTTAAAGAATGTCTCAAGCCTCGGAAGAAGTATCCTCTTCCGAAGTACAAGTGGCATCGAAAGAACAAGTTCTTCCGAAGCCACTTAACCTTTGGAAAAACCTACTATGAACTAGTTGACATAAGTATAAACCTTCTGACAAATCCACTACAACATCTGAGATACTGCATGGTGCTTTCCCATGCCCATGTAGTTGACCATACTCTATTCCACTGTTCATTCCTTATCAGTTAGTATAGTTACTAACTTTAGTTGGAGACAAAAATAAGTTATGGAAATTTCATGACTATCAAATCTTAGATAGTATTTTATCTAGATACCTTATCTTTAGCAATGTAGTATTTGCTTTAGTCATAGGTTTCCAACTGGTATCAAAGTATATCTGGCTGTAGGTAGTATTATATATAGTTTTTCATTGTAACTCATGTAATATGCTTGAAAGAGTCTTGTAATACTTTGATTTGAGAAGTAATATATACAAGTATATTGAAAATAATCTTCTTGTGGTTTGATTACTTAGTATATTATTATCAACTCTTAGAGAGATTATGCATTGTCAAACCGAGTGTGATTCAGTGTGTTTAAGAAACTAAATTAGTGTTGAGTGATCAAAACCGATCCTAGAATTGGTATCAGAGCTTCTTAGGCTCTTGATTGTGAGATCTTACCATCCAAATCAACTTTTTCTTCACTCATTCTTTCACATCACTCAAAATGGCCTTCAGTCAGAAATCCTTTGAAGGTGAAATGGGAAAAATGTCTAAAGCACACATAATCACCCCTGAGAATTTCAGATCTTGGAGCAAATGGATTGAAGGTTTCATTAGGTATCAAGATAAAGTGATGTGGAAATCTATCACTAATGGCCCTTACAAGCCAAAGGTTGCAGCACCGACTAGAAATGGTGTTATGGTAGAGAAGGTTATTGAAGACAATTTTGATGAAGACCATAAGCGACTAGAGATTGATAAAAAAACAATGACTTTTCTTATAACTGTCATACCCAAATCCATCATGGTGTCTTTTGAACATTGTTAGTCAACCAAAGAACTTTTTGATGCTTTGTCTCAAATGTATGCCAACTCCATTGACTCCAAGAAAGATTCCCTGAAGCAACAATTTGAGAATTTCACTTATATTGCTAGAGAGACCTTTGTCAGCAATACTTCAGGTATATGGATCTTATCTCTTCCCTTCGGTCTGTGGGAATATCTCTTATATTAAGAGATCACTCAAGAAATTCATGAGTGCACTGCCAAATGAGTAGACGTTCACTATGTCTCTATCAAAAAGACAGAAAACTTGAGCTCTCTTACCATGACAGAACTATATGGCATCCTTGATGGATACTGTATAGAGATAGAAAACAAAAGAGGCCACCAGGTGAACAGACCCTCTAGCTTCCTACTAGCAACACTTTAATGGTTGTTCAACCTCAATAGTACCTGTATTACTCCCAACAACCTTCTTTTTGTTTTGGGCCATACATCACATTCCCTAAGATTCCAAGCTCTCAACAGGCTTAGTCGAGTCCTTTCAAGGACAATTGTGCTTTTGTCTCAAGGAATGGGCATTCTAGTGATTTTTAGTTCTGCTTTGATGATCTAGAATGTTTCAGCCCTGATGATGTCGAGTACATTGACATTGTCCAACATATGGCTTAATTAAATTATAGGGCGAAGAAGTTATTCAAGAGCTCTGGAAGGTAGTTTCCCCAAAACCCAACTAATAGCAAGTTTGGGTTTGACAAGACAAAGGCCAAATTTTACAACTGTAACCAACTTGGTCACTTTTCCAGGGAATGCAAGGCTCCTAAACCAAATCTAGGAACCTCTCAAGCCGCCACACATCCCACTACACCTAAAGCCACCAAGATGTGACTCCTGCTCAAGCATTGATGGCTGGAACTAATGACAGCAAGGTATTTGATCACCTATGTACTCTAACTTGCATTCCTAAAGTTAAATTGTTTCAAGACTACAATATGGAAATTAAATATGATATTGAGTCTTTAAATATCTTAAAATCAATTTTAAGAGGGTTGAATCTGACTATCAAAAGAAAATTAAAGAGTTAGAGAAAATTGTGTCTTTGTTAAAACATGAACATATCAACTATAAGACTCAAATTAAATATTAATTTCTAAATTAACTGAGCTCAAGCCTAGCTTGTCACAACATAGGCTCAAGCTAGAAAGCATGCTATGTTAGGATCGTGTACTTAGCGATGTACTAACTAATTAACATGTATACCGAACCAAATAGTGCGGAATCCTATTTGATTGGCAATCCAATCAGTGAGAACGCACACAGAAACAATTATGTATTGAATCTAACGTTAAGAACCGATTAGGAATTGATCTACTGCGATCTATGAACTTGGAGTATGATCTTAGAGGTCTCTGGACGGCTATGGTACGTCTGGAGTCGAAGTGTGTTCAATGCTTACATTTTCCACGAATTAGGTGGTATTTATAGGTTAGGGTTGCTCATTCGGGCGACTGAACCATTAGCATGGTTCAGTCGTGCGATTGAGTCATGCGGTTGATCCATTTGCATGATTGAGTGTTCATTCGTGCGACTGAGCCAATCTTATGTAACAATCATATGACAGATCCAGTCTCCTGGTTCAGTCGTGCGACTGAGTCATTCGCATGAAGTTGTTCATGTGTATGGTCCATTAGCATGGACGATTCGCATGATTACTTCATATTACTAAGTTTGAATGTATTAATTGTCATTACATTATTTATATTAGTTCAAACAACCACAAACCTATATAATAAATTCAATATGCATTACACAACTCATTAATGAAATATTAAACATGATAAATACAATCAAACATTTACATTTCATTAAGTACCCAACTATTACTAATGTGTAAGACATTAAAGACATATTACATTAAGTTCAGAAACTAGGGACACATGTACCTACAAACTCCCCCTTGAACCTAGTTCCATCTAGTGTCTTACTGTCTTCATCACCTCTTCATACTTCTTGTACTTCTCTTCTTTTGTGACTCCTGCGTGTATCTCAAACGCAAAGCAAAGTCGTATAACATTCTGAAACTGTGGAGCTTGTACAATATCTTGAGAGTCATAAAATAGTGGCCACTTCTATAATGTGTATACATCATCTGCAGACAAGTTTGTGAGCCACATCGGGTCAAATACCCTGATAGTATCCATTTTTCCCTCTTTGTTCAAGACTATGACTGTCTCTCCTGTCCTCCAATCAGAGTACCACCATTTGAAGTGTGGAGTGAAGTCCTGTGGCATTTCCCGTAGTGGGATCTTAGACATGGTGCGCGGAGGACTCCACTTCAGCACTATTCTTGGTTTTCCAGTTATGGCATCAACCTCAGACATTCTGATATACCTCGTTGGTTGTTGAAGTTTGAAGTTGACCCATCTGGTGTGGTACTCTTTCTTCAGTGCTGCTTCAAACCAGCCAGACATCTTGCATGGATTAGTGCATAGCAGTTTCAGCTTCGCTACCTAGTTAAGCTCGGAACCAGGAAGAGTCTTCAGGTCGTGTGAGAACCTGAAATACTCGATCCCTTTCTCATGTTTAATAGCATAAACGTTGAGATCATTAAAATATGCCCATACTATGATTCTGCCCGACACCTTGTGATGTTTCTTCACTTTGTACAACTTGGTGTAGACAGTCGACTTTGACGCACTGCATTGGGCTCTTATCTCTTCAAAGCACGCAACCCACTCAGCCTTTCTAATATTAACTTCAGCATCCAAGGCTTGGGCCTTATCTTTCGTCTTGTCCGACTCTTGTTCTAGTTTATCCAGAGTCTCAAAGGTTTCACTGACTAGATTGTCTCCCAGATTGGGAATGACATTACCCTCATTGTCAGTGTACTCTAGATAATGCTGGTCAGTGATGTCTTCAATCTCGATTTCATCCACACCGTTGAGCTCGTCGTCACTTTCCACATGGACTGTTGGAGCATCTTTCACAATCTCGTCGACATTGAGTTTGAACATTTCTGCTATTTGCTCGTTAGTAAGATTGTGAATGATCACTCCTTCTTCAGGAGTGTACATCACCGATCTCCTGACTATACCCTGTAGATCAAGAATCAATGTGAGCTGAGTCTTGATTTGTTGGAGGGGAGCAACATCACATTCATCCCTCTGAAAGTTTGGATCTGCTTGATTTAGACATTCAACACAACAATCATTAGTTAATAATCAAAAACAAAAACATCAACATTAAATATAAACACTCATTACATTAATATGATACAAGGTTCAAATACATATGATTCATATAACAAAAACAACTAAGTATTACTCTTATCCTGGATCATATGCTCTTCTGTTGACGGGGTGGATGTGGAGACACCTTGATCTTGTGCTTTCTTTGTCCTCCTCTCACTTGCAGGTGTGGCACCCGCAGCAGATGTGTCATCTTCATCATCATCAACATCATCATCACCAGCATCATCACCAACATCAATATCATCCTCAATGCATCACCATCATCATCATCATCATTGTTATCATCACTATCATCTCCATCTCCTTCCTTGATCTTTAGGGGCTCGTCCTTTGATCCCTTGAGTCGCAGCATGATGGTCTTGTTTGTAGTCTCCAACTCCTCTATCCTTTTAGCTGATTGGGCATGCTGCTCTCAGAGTTGGGACATCTCTACGTGCTGTGCATCCATCACCTGGGCCTGCTGCTCTATCTGTTGTGCCTGCTGAGATATCTGTATAGATTGGGCAACAGTAAGGTCTACTAGCTGTCGAATCTAAGCAGTCTTCTCGTCATCGGCAACCAACAGTCTCAGCACCATACTGTTAAGTGCCGAGAGTTGTTCCTCTACCCCACTTGGAGGTAGATGTGATCCAGATGTATATGAGGGATATGATGACGCACCGGCATGGTGGCTAGTGGTGGTGGTGGTGGCAGTGGTGAAGATTGGGGGTAATATAGATGACGGTGGTGGTGGAATGGGTGTGGTAGATATGGTGGTAGATGGGATGGCTGTAGTGGTGGTAGGTGGGGTGATTATAGTAGGTGGAGTGGTGGTAGCAGGTGGAGTGGTGGTAGTAGGTGGAGTGGTGGTAGAAGGTGGAGTAGTGGAGGTGGTAGTAGTAGTGGTGGTGGTGATGAAGGTCATCCTCCACTTCTTCTTCTTCAACCCGTGGGGCTGAGCCATCCTTTTCTTCCTCAATCCCCTTGAGGTGGATGCTCCCCCTGTAACCCTGCTGGACTGATCAGGAGCATAAGTAGGATGAGTGTCAGCCTCCCAAGATTTGCCAGGGCGTCTACCAACCTCCCGAATACCTCGGTCGGTGGCAACCACCCGGCTCCCCACAGTGCGGGTTAGGGACTCCTCATCAGTATCCTCCTCCTCATCAGGTATGAAGTCCTTATGGAATCCTGCAGCCTCTGCTCCATCATGAGTGGATGCTGGAGATTCTATATCAGCAGTGGGAGCCCTTGGTTGAGTGGGCCCTGCATCTCTACCATCACCGTTGTCATGGTCGTCAGAGTCATCCTCTGGGAGCTCTAACTGCTCAACCTCTGAGTCACAGTCTATGTGATGCCATTTACGCCTCCCTGGCGCCATGTAGTCCTCCTTGGCCATATGGCCTATAAGTCTCTTTACAGGGGGCTTGACCTGCTTTCCCCGGTAAACCCTCATACGACCTAGTGTCATATCATCCATAATTTCTAAAGCCATAGCGTCGTGGCTCTCCTTTGGAAGCGAGGACAGTTTCTCGTCAAAAATCATCTGTAAGAACCTAGGGTACATGCAGAAACACTCTTTGCCCTTCGCCTCCAAGTTCTCTATGAGGTAAGAGAAGATTATGCTAGAAAAGCTGAAGGGGTGGTTAAGCACTAGATCCATGTAGGTATTTTGTATCTAGTCTAAAAGGTCGTCGAACCCACCCCTTTATGAAGCTATGCACTTGAGGATGACGTGTGCCAAGTTCTTATACTGGGGGCATAGGTTGCTCTTGTTGAGCACACTTGAGTTTATGTCCCCAACGTACTACATCCTCATGAAGCACCCTCTCACCGTCAGTGGGTGAAGTCTGGTGGGGTGGTCAGTATCATCTCCCAATCCAAGTACATGCTGAATGTTTGCAGCGGTGACCTATATATCCAACCCAAAGATAGAACTCCGAATGTTGTACGGGTCACGTGATTGATCAACCGATGCATTCTCCCAGAAGGCCTGTTGAATAGACCTGTAAGGGGTGCATAGTGTAGAAATAGCCCGGTGGATCCTGGATCGCTTAAGAAAAGCGATGATCCCTGCAAACTCGGCCCTATTCCAAGTTATGGAGTCTAAGTGAGCACAAATGTTGTGCTTGGGGTTGATAGACCATCTATCAACCATCTATTTGTAACACAAGACACATAAACATTACATAATCACACGACACAAATCAGTTCTAATTAGCTTGATTGAATTCATTCTGGTTCATTCATGCGAATGAACCATGCGACTGTGTTCAGTTGGTTGTCCAGTGATGCGACTGGATTCAGTCGGGTGAATGAACAGGTGACTGAGTTCAATCGGTTGTCCTGTCATGCGACTGGATTCAGTCGGATGAATGAATAGGCGACTGAGTTCAATTGGTTGACTGAGCCTGCGATTGGTTCAGTCGGCCGACTGAGCTCATTCGTATGATCCATTCGGTCGATTGAGCCATTCGACCAGCTCAATCTTGCGATTGGAGTTCATTCTGACGACCAGTCACATGATTGACTGTTCGGTCGACTAAGATTCGATTCTTGACTAATTCGTAAAATTAAACGTTGTGTAATGGCTCTTTAGACTCGCAATCACTTAACTAATAACCTAATAACTTTAGTTTTAACATTTTACTTGTTTTAAGTAGGTTATTATTCCATTAAAGGTTCAGTTCGGTTCTTGTTTGGGTCATGTTTCACAGATTAGGTCACCATTCCTCAAGATTTCGGTGAGATTTCAACATATTGTACCTATATAATCGCACACAAATGTCAGAATGTCAAGAGAATTATAAAATCTTGGTCTGATGAAATTTTGGCAGAGTAACGGTAGGCTATGCGATATGAAGGTGATTAGGGGGTGATGAGTCGAATGCGATCGACTATGCCCTATTTATACTGAATCTAAGTTCAATCGGCCGACTGGACCCATTTTCTCTATTCATTCAGGCGAATGGACCTTAGTCGTGTGATTAGCTCAGTCGATCACATTCAGTCGACCGACTAGAGTTTCAGTCGGGCGACTGACTCATTCGCACACACTCATTCAGTCTAATGGCTCATTCTGATAATCCATTCGGTTGAATGGTTCATACTCATGTCCATTCGGATTTCTAGTGCATGAGTATGGTCCAGTCGCACGGTTGGTCCATACTAATGGTCCAGTCATGCGATTGGAACATCTCCATGAGTTTGACTTTATGACCATTTTTCACTTAAACCCTTTTAAACTTTTGATTTAACATTATGAACATATGATCATCTCAGACATGATCATTTTAACTTGAAAAACTTTTGACCACCTCAGACGTGATCCTTTTAAACACTTTGTCACCTCAGACATGACTGATTTTACCGTTGAAAGTACGTGTGGTCACCTCAGACGTGACCCTTTTAGGTGATTAACTCCATTTCTGAATTCCATGATGTAGTCCGATATTAAACAAAATGAATTGACTAAATTTAAATAAAATAAAAGACTTGAACTGAAGTACAAAACTAAACTTGTTCTTGACCTTTTGTGTGAGGTGTAAATCCTAAGATAGAAATCTAACGGATTTGGTTCCGGGATAGGCAGCTTCAATTTATTTTGACCATAACTGGACCAATTCAATTTGGAATCATACAGGCAAGTCAAATCATTTTGGACATCTTATCAACACCTTTCGATGCTCAATTCTTGTTTTTCATCTAGATCGTTAGCAAGTTTAGGAAATCATACTAGTACTATTAGATTCCCACATTGATTTTAACTTTCAAGAATTGTAGCCACGATGATTGTCAGTATACTGGTCCACTTAAATCCATACATAGATTTTTGACACAGATTGGTGATAGTTTAAGGTTTTAATTATTTCAACTAACATTTGTGGATCCCACGCTTATATGGTAATCAACATTCCTCAGGGGATTTTTGAGCGGTCTACGGGTAGTTTGACAAGAAGAAACTATTGTTAGAGCTTTCAAAGAGAAGTCAGGCCTCAGGTCAGTGCCATCACACAGCAGAGAGGCGGCAAACAACAATGATTTCTAGAATATCTAGGTTATGCTTATCCTCAGGTCAGTGCCATTGCACAACTAAGAAGCATACAACCTATCTTCCAGTTAGAGCATCTTTATTTTTCTTTTGCACATAACGCACCAACAAAATAAGTTATTAGCTTGATAGCATTTGCTTTTCTTTTTCTTTTTCGTGCATTGCTCTATTTATGGTCATCCGCACACATTTGTGGCGTTTATTTGCTCGTCACCCCTTATTGGAATTTTGTTGATTGTGTTAACCAGTGATAAGATGGGAACCCACAGTCAGTCGAACAACTTAGTTTGATCTTGAGATCACCAACCAGGTTTAATCATCTATTGTGTTGAATCTACCGACATATCATCTGTGGTCTAAAAACCTCTAGGTTTACTTTCTTTGTGTTACCTTAGTAGTAACCAGTTTTACTATCATTTTTCCTTTTATATTGCTCAGAC
>BJCM01232038.1:0-14319 GCA_018326385.1 Flaveria bidentis
CCAATGTGGATGACCAACATACTAATGCGGATGATCAAGTGAAGAAATGCTGACAAGATTATCTCATCCGCATTTGTCAATGCGGATGAACAAGCAAAGATGCGGATCAAGACTTAGACTAGTTTCTGATATAATAGTTCAGGGGTAGTTTAGTCATTTTATAAAGGCATCTTGTCTGCCTATAAATAGAATAGTTTACCTCGTACTAAAGGGATGCTGATAGATAGAGAATTTTTTTTGTAATTAATTCTCTGTAAAACAACTTTGATATATACAAATACAAAAGCATTTATGAGTATTATATTGCATTGAATGTTCTTTGATTGTTTGTTTCTGCCATTCAATCATTGACTTGATTATCATATTCGATTCTCAGTAAGAATATCAATCTTACTCAACCCATTTGATTGTTTGTTTCCGCCACTCAATCTTTGACTTGATTATCATATTTGATTCTCAGTAACAATATCAATCTTACTCAACCCCAGTCAAAGTGCATTTGCCTGATATAGAATTCTGACACTCAGGTAGTTGTTCATATTTATCCTATAAGTTTCTTTGTCTACCTGAGGTTTTTGTGTAACCACAGACTCTTATGAAGGACTTTCTTGAACTGGGGAGACGGTAGGAACATGTTTGTAGAGTATTTTCAGTCTCCTTTCCTATTTGATTTGAAGAAGCAATCTTGCATCCTCTACTTCTTTCCTCTCTTTTGACAATTCAATGTAAGCAAGTTCATTCCATTATTCTAAGGGGAGGGAGATGATATTATCAATATCATAGTTCCTCCTCACTGCCCTTAACTCATTATCCTAAGTATTTGGCCTGGGAGCAGCCTTGATTATGGCTTTCATGAAGCCATTAGACACAGTAGAGGAACTTTTTCCCTTTAGTTTCCTTTTCCTCTTTCTCCTCCTCCTTAATCTCCTCAAGAGTCATTTTCCTTTTCCTTTTGTCATTCACAGACCTTTGTGACTCAGGGTGGAGAGAACTTTGGCCTTTATTGCTTGGTTCAGCCTCCAAGTTCTGGCCAGAGAGAGGATGAGATGCACCTTCACCAACATGTGTCTTATCAAGGGAATGGACTTTTGAAACAGTTGTAGGTGTGACACGGCTCTCAGGTTCAATCACTAGGCCTTTAGTCAAGGCTCTCCTTTTGAAACTAATCTTATGGTCCGCCTCAACATCTAGTTGACAAATGACATTGCATAAATGCCTCTGTCTCCTTTTGAGGCTGAACTCTTCAGTAATCCTGTTTTGAATCCTTTGAGCCAACTTGCCAGCTTGTCTAGATTGGCTTGGATTGACAAGTGGCCTATTGACAAGGTCAAGACCTTCATAGTAGTTTAAAGTCTGAAAATTGAAGACTTCTAGCTGCCCTTGAACTCTTTGAAGAATAAGGGATCTTCTGTTTGCATCATACATCAACCTTATGATGTAGTTGGAAGTTCCTTGAGGTAGAGATGACATTGCCCTTTGTATACCTTCCTCAAAAAGACTCTGAATGAAGGAGTCTATAGAGTGCACATCAATGTGAACTTGAGGAAGTTGCTGAGTATGGACAGTTTCAAGTGAAGATGGTGAGTCCTCAATGTCAATGCTCTATGAAGAACTCCCAGATTCTTTAATTGTAATGACCTTCTCCCCCTTTTTTGGTAGCATCACTTCTGTATAGGTGAGTAAGGAGTTAGGTCAATCACATTTACAGGTTCTTGTGTTCCTAGTTGAGCGCTTCTTAAAGGTCTCCCAGCTAGTATCTCCTTGAGATAAGAAACCTCAAGTTGTTGATCATTGACCCTGTTTTGTAAGGTAGTCACCTAAGATTCCAATTGACTAACCTTAGAGACTAGGTAGGTGCTTGTTTTTGATAGTTTTTGCACCTTTAGTCTCAGATTCCCTTCTTTTTCATCAGAAGATTCATTAGGGATGAGATAATTAGACCAAAGTCCTCAGTCTAACCACTAGCATGATGTTCTTGGTTGTTGGATTTCATCAACTCTTTCACTACTTCAGATGAAGTATCAATTGATTGAGTTGCAATGGTTAAGGTCTTAAATATGTAATCACTTGCAAAAATGAGAGCCTCTTCCATATGGACTTCCTGAGCAGAGTCAGGAACATCCACCTTAGTAGTGGGTATATGATGTGTGCTAGAGAAGGGAGAAACAGGAGCACTCATCTCTCTTTGAGTGGAGGAAGAGAAGGGAGACTTATGATACTTAGTTAATCCCAAGTATTCATCATAATAGAAATCAAGGCTAGGGATTGGTTGGTTGAGATCTAAAGGTTAGGGATGGTAACTTTCTCCTAAAGGTTGTTCATTAGAGTGTTGAGACTCTGAGTGAAGGCTTAAGGTTGTTTAGCTAATGAGCTCATCAGTTTGAGCATGAGGAACCTTAGGACTGATAGTTGAAGTAATGGGAGTGGTTTGCTCTTTAGGAGAAGTAGGAGCTCCAGTGTCTACTTCCTCTTGTGTGGGTAGTAGTATAGGGGCCTGCACAGACTAAATAGCTTGTGCAGGGGTTCGCTTGGATCTTCTTTGGTAGGTGAATATGATTTGTGGCTATTTTGGTGGTTTAGAGGTAGAAGGTGTAGGTTCGACACTAGCTTGTGTGGCTAGGTTGTCACCTTGAGCAATAAGCTCTAACATTTTTAGGACCTGGGCTATTTCTACCCCAACTCTAACATTTTTGGGACCATTTTTGGGTTCTTCTTTGGTAGGTGAATGTCGGGCTTCATCTATCCCAATTAAAGAACATTATCTATTTCCTTCAACTCTAAGCCTAGTTCACAATTGAAAATGTGTTAAACATATATTGGAAACATATAATATTCTAAGGAGTCCAAGTTAGCAAGCAAGTTTGTATAAACAATTTGATAGTACCTAAACTTGACCCCTTGAACCATCCCATGCAATATGAAGGAGAGATATTCAAGAATCTTGTCCCAACCCCCATGCTTGTTAGAAAAGCTATGGATGACCACATGTAGTAAGACTTCCAGTGGGATGAGACCTTCCCTTTCCTGATGGTCTTTATGAAGAAATCCCCTCATATCCCATCTGCTGGATGGATTGGTTGACAACTTCTTTAGGAAAGGACAACTCACCTTCCTCATCATCCAGTAAAAGATGGGTGTTTATGATGGATGGAGTGATGAAGATTTTCCTCCCTTGCACTGTAGCAGATAGTGCCTTCTCCCCATCTAGGATGACCTCTTGACAGGTCTACCAGATGTCAAACAAACGATCCTAATAAAAAACAAGATCAATGGTAAGGGAGGTGGAGTATTTTGACAGAGTCAAGAATCGACAAACCTTTGAGAAATGTAGATCTTTCTCAGAGTTTAACAGAACAACCTAATTATGTTGCCTATGTAACTACTTGGAAAAGTTTGGGTCATTTATGCGGTTGAGGTTGGCCATTCGAGAAAGCTTAGCGGTGAAGGAAAAGAAGAACAAAGGCGGTTTCAGAGAGGATTTTGGGAATTTACGTCTTGAGTAAAATGAAGATGATATAGAAAGAGGGGGGAACCGTTGGGTTTTTATATAAAATGGATTTAAGACAAAGTTAATGAAATAATATAAACTTTGAAATCCGGATATCGGTCCCACCTCTAAAAAAATAGTTTGCTTTTTGCTCAAAAAGTAGTTTTCTTGGAAGTCGAAAATCTTCCGAAGGTAATTTGTCTTCAGAAGTTTTAATAAAAAGTTTCTGAAGCTAAAATGACTTCGGAAGATATTCCTGAGAGTTTTGAAATTTTTTAATCGGAAGAGAATTAAGGCTAGGAAACATTAATCAACTAAGAATAAAGCTTCCAAGAGTTAATTTGCTTCGGAAAAAAATCGTCCTTCAAAACATTCAATTACTTAAGAGAAATGTTAAGCTTCAGAATATATTTTAGAATTTTCTTCCGAAGGAAATTTTACTTAAGCAGTTTTTTGTTTTAAAGGCATAAGTTCCTTCCAAAGATAAAAACATATCTTTCAAAGAACTATAAAGATCAAGATTTTAAAAAATCAAAGGAAATTTTTCTAAAAGATTTTCTCCAAAGCAAAACAAGAGCTTATGAAGATAATAAAATAGACAACTTAGGACACCCAAATTTTAGAAATAATATGAATTAGTTTTAAGAAAAAGCTACTCAAGGTTAATCATCCCAATAGCTTATATGAAATACTTAAATATATGCTCATCAAAAGCTTTAGTGAACAAGTTAGCATATTGTTCATTTGTTTTAACATTGACTAGTTTGATCAATCCTTTTTCAAAGTTATCTCTTATTAGATGATTCCTGATATTGATGGCACTATTATTATTTATGTGAATGGGAGTCACTTTAAAGTTGAACCTGTAGACCAGCATATGATTCTGAATCCAAAGTACTTAAGCACAACAACTTGCAACAACAATGTATTCAGCTTCAGCAGTGGATGCAGACACACAGGATTACTTTTTACATTGCCACGAGACAACCCTTCCACCAAGAAACTAACATCCCCCAAATGTAGACTTTGTAGTCATATTGCATCAACTATAATCACTATATGTATATGCATACAGATTAAAGTCAGCATCCATTGGATACCAAAGGCTAAGTGTTGAGGCACCTTTAAGGTATCTTAAAATTCTTTTGACAGTGATAAGATGTGACATCTTGGGGTTTTCTTGTTATCTTGCGCAAACACATGTGTCAAACATGATATGAGGCCTGCTAGTTGTAAGGTACATAAGAGACCCAATCATAGCCTTGTAAAGGTGTTCATCCACACACTCCCCCTCAAGATCAGCCCCAAGGGAGTGGTTTCTTGGTATGGGTGTCTTAGCTACCTTGCAGTTAGTCATGTCGAACCTCTTAAGTATGTCCTAAACATACTTTTATTGACTTATGAAGATGCCATCTTAAACTTTCTTCACTTGAATTCCCAGAATGAAATTGAGTTCCCCTATGGCACCCATTTCAAATCTATCCTTCATCAGCTTCTTAAAGTCCTTGTAGAGCCTTGGATTAGTTGAACCAAAGATGATGTCATCTACATATACTTGAACTAACATTAAGTCATTTTCTTGTTTTTTGATGAATAGAGTTCCATCTATAGTACCTCTTCTGTATCCATGCTTGAAGAGATACTAACATAGAGTATCATACCATTTTCTTGGTACTTGGTGTAGCCCAAAAAGAGCCTTATCAAGTTTGCAGACATAATCACGATGATCAGAATCTGCAAAAGCAGGTGGTTGTTTAACATACACCTCTTCATCAATCACCCCATACAAAAAAGCACACTTTCTTGTTACTTGGTGTAGCCCATAAAGACCTTGATGTTCTTAGATGCAGCAGATGCAAAGTATATACTAGCAGCTTCCACTCTAGCTACAGGAGCAAAGACATCTGTGTAGCGAATTCCTTCTTGTGTGTACCCTTAAACAACTAGTCTAGCTTTGTTTATTATGACAAGTCTTCTATCATCCTTCTTATTCCTAAAAACCCATTTGGTTCCTATAGTGGTCTTCCTATGAGGAAGAGGACATAGGTTCCAAACCTTTTTCCTTTTGAATTGAAGTAGCTTCTCTTGCATAGCTTCAACCCAACTTCCATCCATCAGAGGCTTATCAATCTTCTTAGGCTCTATCTAAGATAAGAAACAAGAGTGAACACAAACATTTGCAACATGGATTTGTCCTCTTGTTCTTACCCCTGAGTCAATATTTCCAATGATGTGTGAGGTGGGAAGATACTTGTGGATCCTTAGCTATGGGATCACAACAAGTTGCTGAAAGAGATCTAGATTAGAAAATTTTAGATCTGGCATTGATGATTCTCCCACCACATCAACACACTTATCAAGTGAGACGTTATCCAATAAGTTTGTGACATCATTGATGTTGTCTTCTATGTAGTGGTTGTTAGCATCAAGAAACTCTTAATCACTTTCACCACCACCATGGACTTCTACATTTGAAGCTTTTTTATCTGGTTGTTCAGCCTCTGAGCTAAAATTTGAAGGCATCTTAGATGTATTAGCTGAATTTGTCTTTGTTGTGCTGATAGAAACTTCATTTGCAGGATTAGTTACAACTAGAGCTGAAGATGTATAGCTTGAAGGTCTTCTCAGCTCAAATCTTTGATTAGGATCACCTATTTGTAAGGTATCTATAGATCCTAAAACATTCTCACAAGATTTGTTAAAACAGTTGGTGACTAAATCAAGATCAAATAGCCATTCAGGACCAAAACCAACTACACTAGGTGTGTATTCATTGAAAGTCACATCGGCTAACTTCTCAACAATTCTGGTTCTGAGATTGTATACTCTATAAGTGTTAGCTTGGGAAGAGTATCCAATAAAGTGTCCATCATCTGATTTCTTAGCAAACTTGGCAATTTGATCTTTGGTATTCAAGATGGTGCAAGGATATCCAAATAACCTGAGAAAACCAATGAAAGGTTTCTTCTTGTGCCATAGTTCATAAGGAGTCTTGTCATGAGTCTTAACCACTAAAACTCTATTTTGCACATAGCAGGCAGTGTTGACTGCCTCTGCCAAAAAGGTGATGGGTAGTTTAGAGTTAGCCAACATAGTTCTAGCAGCTTCAATAAGTGTTCTGTTTCTCCTCTCAGAAACACCATTTTGTTGAGGAGTCCTAGGAGAACTATATTGTCTTGTAATACCCTTTTCATCACAAAATCTATCAAGGATTTGGTTCTTGAATTCAGTTCCTTAATCACATCTTATGGTTTTGACCTTGTGATCAAATTGATTCTCAATCTTTAAGATAAAATTATTCAGAATCTCAGAAGTCTCATCCTTAGTTTTAAGGAAAAAGACCCAAGTGAATCTTGTAAAATCATCTATGATAACTAAACAGAAAGAGGTCTTTCCTAGACTCATTACACTAGTGGGGCCAAAAAGATCCGTATGTGACAAGTGTAGGAGAGTGGTGATGGAGTTTCTTTCCTTTGGCTTGTGAGATACCTTGTGTTGCTTCCCTTTCAGGCATGCAACACAATGGTCATCAGTTGTAAACTATTTATTTGGCATTCTAGTTACCAAATCATTCTTAATTAGCTTATTCATGTTCTTAAAGTTTACATGGCAAATTCATTAATGCCAGAGAAAAGACTCATCACTATTTTCTTTACACAAAAAGCAAGAAACTTCTCTTGAGGTAGATGTTTCTTGCAAATCCATCTTGTACATGTTCTATTTTCTGGGGGCTCTAAGCTAAATATGCTCATGAGGAATGACCATCCCATGCTTAAGAACAATGCACTCATGTTAAGTAAAGAGCATGTTATGAGATACACTAAAAAGATTGTATCCAAGTTCCTTTAAAAAGTTTACCTTCTCAATGCTGAGCTTACCATTTGTGACCTTGCCCCTTCGAGAAACATAACCACCTTCATCTCCTCCAAATGGAACTAGCCCTTTATCAATTCTTTCAAAATTTTGAAGTAGTGACATATTGCCTATCATGCTCTTAGAACAACCAATATCAATGATCTAGACATTCTTGTTTGTCTTGAGTTGTTCCTGCACAAAGAAATGATTAGTTAAATTTGGAAACCCAAGCCTTTCTTGTCTTGAGTTTATAAAAAGAATTTGAAGGTAATGAAATAGTACTAGACCATATAGTAATATTATGAGGATCCAATGTGTTGTCGATGGATAACTTTCAATCACTTGGTCTTTCTTGAACTTCCATACCACCTTTGGAAGTTTAGACTTGACCTTCAATACTTCAGAAGTTTTACTGACTTCGGAAGTTTTAATGACTGGGCCTTCTAAAGATTTTGCTATCACTGCAGTAGGCTTTAGTGCTTCAGAAGTATTCCCTTCTTTTGAGATCAAATTTTCTTTTGAAGGCAATTTTCCACTTTCCTTCATCTTTAGTTTGAAGCTTTTGAAAGAAACACAATTTCCTTCTAAAGCTAATTTCTTCTTGGAACTCTTAGAAGTCTCTTCCTTGGTCATATAGAGACTGGCTCTTAGATTGAAGAAACAATCCATAGCTAGATGAGAAGTACTACCACACATAACACACTCATTTTTCTTCTTCCTAAGAGCCTTCTTTTGAGAACAAGGTTGACTTTGATCACTTTCCCTCTCCACCTTCATATTTGCAGATGCTAAGACAGTTCTTTTAGGGTGAGAACTGCACGTGGAGTTGGATGGTTCAAGTTGTCTAGCAGTGTTACACAACTGGTCAGCTTCTTCTTGAGCCTGGGATGATTTGTACAAGAACCAGAACTCTTGGTACTAGAGTTCAAGTTGATGTTTTCAGTCTTAACCACTTCAAACCTTGTAGAGATAAAAACTTGTTTCTACTTATAGTCAAAAGTGTCCTTGATTTCTTGATCCTTCTTTGCCTTTCTGGTACTCTTTCTGATCAAGTTCTTTCTTATAGACTTGGTCATCACAAGCCTTCTACTCTCAACAGAAGGATAATGACACTTTTTAGAATCCTCTTCTTCACTCTTCTAAAAGGCATTCTTCACTATCACTTCTTCATCCTCTTGAGACAAAGGGTCTATGAGTGGAAGCTCATCTTCACAAGTTCCACACCTAGGAGATCATACAAAAAAGATTATTTGTGGAGGAGCTATCTCACTAGATCCCAGTCCCTGCTTATTCTAATAACATACTTTTGCATGCAAGGATGAGGATATGATGTTCTTGAAGGTTTATTCTTCAAGACCACATTTTTTTCCCTGGCTTTGCTGATCGTAAGCTTAGCCTAACATTCAGTCAAATTGGTTATGAGATCTTTGCTCATGTTTAAGTCCTCTGTCTTTAATTTATTGTAATTTTCAGCCTTTTAGAAATCAGATTTTAAGATATTCAAGGACTTAAGATCAAATCTCATATCTAAGTTATAAGACCTATCTCTATTAACTTTAGCAATGCTTTCAAGTTTAGAGAGATGTTCCAATACCTTTACTTCATCATGGTCAGCCATCAATGCTTGGTTTGGAGATGCATCTTCCACCTGAAAGCTCCAGTCAAAGACTCCTTCTTCAATAGCAACTGCAGCTTGCTGCTCTAGTTTCTTATTCTCGATGGCTTTATCAGTGAAGTTTGGTCTTGATTGTGCTTGGTCATCATTTGTTCTTGGTGCCTTGTAATCCCTAGCAAAGTGGCTCATCTGGTTAGAGTTGTAACGCTTGACTTTGCTTTTATCTAGCCAAACATTCCACTAGTTGTACTGCTTGGAAACTTGCTTCCAATCATCTGGTAGAACTTCTTGGTAATGTGAGTGATCAAAGCCATTTGCTGGACTATTTCCATATACTCCAGATCATCTGAATGGATACAATCCAGGTCTTCAAGGTGAAAAGAATGTTGCTAGAACTTTTAATAAAAGACACAAAGGCTTATGAAGAAGTTGTCTCTTGGAATCGACTTCCTTGAGTGTAGATTTCTCTTGGTGTCACAGGGAAGGTGATGAAAGGACCTTTTTGTGAGTTGACAGGGTAGCATATAAGATAACTTTGAGGTTCTATGCTATCCCTTTCAGTCACATGCAGGGCTGAACTCATTGGTTTGCTGGAGTTTCCAGATGAATGTTGCATGTTCATCTCCATCTTGTATCTACTGAGAATACCATATAACTCAGTCAAAGTGAGATTTGTAAGGTTCTCAGTGCTCTTGATAACAACACAATAATGTGTTCATTTCCTAGGAAGAGAGGACATGAACTTACTTACAATGTCCCTGTTCTCAAGAGTCACTCCAACATCCACCAGAGTGTCCACAATCTCAACATACTTGTAGTATTGTCGAGTCATGGTTTCACCTATTTTAAAGGTTAAGTTTTCAAACTGCTGCTTCATGAGATCCTTCTTGTTCTCCTTGGTTTCAGTAGAACCATCATACATTAGTTTCAATGCGTCCCACAACTGCTTAGCTGTTTTGCATTTTTTGAAACCATTAGAGTTTGGAAGAGTAGTCTGAAGGGTTGTCATGGCTTTCTGATCAATATCTACTCTGTTTCTATCTTCATCTGAGTAGTTAGTCAGAGCCTTTGGAATCATACCATCTCGAGTAGTAGCTGAAGAGGTGCTTGGTATGTAAGCTCCTGAGACAATAGATTCCCACATCCACGAGTCTTGAGACTTGATGAAACTTTCCATTCATGGGCACCAAGTGTCAAAGTCTTCAAGAGTGATCAGTGGGGACTTTCTCATGGTTCATTTTCTATATTAGCTCTAATGATAGCTTCCATTTAAGATATTAAGTATTCTGTGTGTGAGAGGGATCTTAAGATGATGAGATCTTACTATGAAGAGCCTGGTAGGCTCTAATACCAATTGTGGGACCGTTTGAGGGGTTTAGTCAGTTACAACACAACACACAATGAGGAGAGATTGATTTAGAACACTTAACATATCAAATAGGGAACTTGAATCTAGTTGCAATGAAACTAAGAAACACAAGTGACTAAGAGATAGAACAAGAACAAATAACACAGGTGTTTGGTTTTTAAGAATATTCTATGTTGCTCTCTAGTTCCTTACAAGTGTTTACAAAGCATAAGAAAAGATACAAGGGACCAGAGATATTTTATACTACATCCTACTGCCGGCCATACTTTGAAGGCCAACTGGATCCATGATCTAGACAACAACAAAATCAATGTAGAGTCAAAAGGTAGATTGCCTTTTGACTAGTGACTATGATATGCCATAGCTCACATCCTAATGTATTAAAAAAAGGATAAAAGTAGATAAAGTAGAAAGTAATAGACTCAAGACCTCAATGTACAGTTTAACAAAAACATGGACCTTTTCACCAACTTGTGAAAGTTAGTGAGTCAAAGAGAGTTGCAGCGGAAAGGTGGTCCATCTTTATGGTAAAAGGTACATCAACTAAAGCATGTACTCAAAAGTTTTCAGAAGAATTTTGTCTTTGTAAACTGGATTCGAAAGACTTTGTCTCTGAATGTTTGGAAGCGTTCATATTTAGCGTCGGAAGATATTGGTCTGGCTTCAAATGATTTCACACTTAAAATGTTCTCTAATGTAGAATTTGAAACTTTTGAAGCATTCTACTTTACCACTTTGTGCATGCATGAAGGATTGATTGTTTGGATGTTTTGGGTTGCATCAGCCTTATATGAAACCTTACAATAGTTGTTGAGTTTGTTAGATTTTAGTTGAGATACAATCTCCCATTGGATCCTATATATGTAGCTTCTCCATTCTCTTTTGAATAATAAGAAACATAGTCACATACACTTATACCTTTCTTCATGGTATCAAAGCTTTACTCTGTGGATTCCGGTGACTTGTCCAGGTAATCCACCTTCTCCGGTGACAGTCACCATTCTTCTTCGGTGACTTTCATCATGTCCTCTAATTCATCATCTTCATCCTCTTCTAAAATAGTAAACGCAATAGGCACTTCATTTAGTTCCTTACCTAATATTGCAAATGTTCTATCCATCAAACTTGATTTATAGAAATTACCTCAACTAGAAACATCAAATTGTTATAATTCTGAAAAGTCTCATTTTATTGAAATTTCTAAAATTAGACATACCTGTACCGCCAAACAATTCAACTGACAAAGAAGTGTAGGAGAAAAGTGATGGATATATGAAAGCATTGATTACAACAACTTTTTCTTCTTCAATTCTTCACTTAGCTTGAAATTCAACTTCAGCTTCTTCACTATGGAAATCAATCAAATAATCCTTTGTTCAAGTTGTATTCGCCAAGAAGTCTCAGTTTCGTACATAGTTTTACATGCTCAAACAAAATACAAAATTGATTATTACTTTTCTGAATGAAGCTAAAGAGATTGTTGATTCATTAAATGCTATTGGAGATCCTATTTCGAACGAGTTACTCGGGTTACAGGTTCTTCAAGGTCTGAACTCTGATTTTGAGAATTTTGTAATGAATGTTGAAAATGAAGAGAAAACACTCACATTTTTACTATTAAGGCCACAATTACTCACCTGACTGGGGTTGAGTAAGATTGATATTCTTAGTGAGAATCGAATATGATAATCAAGTCAATGATTGAGTGGCGGAAACAAACAATCAAAGAACATTCAATGCAATATAAAACTCATAAACGCTTTTGTATTTGTATATATCAAAGTTGATTTACAGAGAATTAAATACAACAAAAATTCTCTATCTATAAGCCGTCACCTCAGTACGAGGTAAACTATTCTATTTATAGGCAGACAAGATGCCTTTACAAAATGACTAAACTACCCCTGACCTGTTACATCAAAAACTAGTCTAAGTCTTGATCCGCAACTCTGCTTGTTCATCCACATTGACAAATGCGGATGAGATAATCTTGATCAACATTTCCACTTTATCATCCGCATTAGTAAGTTGGTCATCCGCATTTGTTAATGCGGATGAACAAATACTTATGCGCATTTGGGCGGTCATCAACATTTGTCAATGCGGATGAGCAAAGTCTTGTCCACATCTTCTTTTGTTCTTCCGCATTAGTCAATCCGGAAGAGTAACTTGTTCTTCGGCATTAGTATTATGTCTTCCGCATTAGTCAATGCGGAAGAGTAAACACTTGTCCGCATCAGAGTTATGTCTTCCGCATTAACTAATGCGGAAGATGACACTTGTTATTTTTCTTGCAGATCTTCATCCGCATTTCTTTTTGGACTTGTGGGATTCCAGCTGAGCAATCATCAATTCACCCTCTAAGTTGGCATGTATGATCCTTTCAGGGTGCAACAATACTCCCCCTAAGGATTATACAGCCTAGTTTTCCTTAATGTTTAGGAGGTGATTGATGTTGTGATGATTCAGCTGGGTCTATTAGAGGTAATATGAATGGAGCTTTAGTAGGATCCAGGATAGCCTTGATCATGTTAACAAAATCAGTTGCTTCTGACATCCTGTCTCTACTTAGCACATGGATCTTCATTTTGCTGATGTTGTAGATGGCTTCCGTTGGTAACTTTTTCAGTGAAATAGGCTCCCAAATGGAGATTGTAGAAAGACCATCTCTATGAACTAATAAGGTCCCTCCCACATCCACTTCAAGTTTAACAATATTTCCAAGTTGCAGTGGTGTTTTCTTCTTCTTTCTTTTGTCTCTTTTAGCACTTATCCGATCATATGCAAGTTTCAGCAACTTGATGCATTTCAGAAAGAAGTGCATGTCTTGTTCTCCTAATTTGTTGTTTATTTACCTGAAGTGTCTGGTATAAATGTAGTGGTTGTATGATTCATCAAGTAGTCTTACTTCATATCCACTGAATAATCTTATTTCAACTCCTTCTTTTCCTCCCCATTTCCTCTTAATCACTAGCTCATATGTCTTCTCATCATAAAACACATTTGAAATTGAAATAGAGGAATGAGTACCAACTAACATTTTTCTCTTCAAAGCTTCAGTAGGTTTAACTTTAAGTTCAGGGAATACAACTTCTTCTGCTGGTTTTTTTTGTTTCTTTTTCAGTGGATTCTTGAATGTTTTATCTTTCATCATGCATGTAGCTTTCAAAGTGTTGAAGTTGTTTGTTCTCTTAAACATTTTCGGTATTCCTTCAAACTCATAGCCTCTGAACATGGCATTGTGGTTGATCATCTCTAGGTTGGCCAGTTCCTTCAAGTCATGAATCTCAAGTGCATTTACTAAACCAGAGTACTCAATGAAGAATTTCACTAATCCAGAGATCCTTTTGACCATAAACATGTTCCAAGCACTATCATACTTCTAGGCAATGATTTTCTAATCTGTTTTGCCTTTTGGAGTAGATATTCCTCTCATCATCTCAGTAGTGGTCAACCCTTCTTGAAGCTTCAGTTGAGAGGGTTCAACAAACCACTCTAGATATCTATGAATGATTGGTGCAAGATAATCTTGATCTTTTTGAGTAAGAATCATGTCATGTGCAGACACTCTTGCTCTTGGTTTCTTGTTAAGCACCTCTTCTTCTAACTGCTTTAATTTTTCTTTCTTCTCATTTATCATCTTGAGAGTAGCAACTCTTAGAGAATTTATCTTCATGTTTGTTAACTTTCTTTTGGCAAAGCCTTGTTTTATGAGGTAATCCTTCATTTCCTTATCAGTCATACTGTAAGGTTCAGGAAATAATGGCTCATGAATTGGAGATGATCTTTTCATTGATGATAGCTTGGGTAGAGGAGTTTGTCTTGACAATGGTCTGTCATACCCAGATGTTTTCTTTACAGAAGAACCTTTAGGCACAATAGTATTTTTAAAGATTGCCTTTTCATACTCAGTTTCAATTGTTGGATCAAGTAACCTCTTTACTTTCTCTTCCTCCTCATTCATGCCTTCATAGGTCATCCCAAAAACTTCAT